>SEYY01002332.1:222500-275429 GCA_009176605.1 Armadillidium nasatum | reverse complement strand
TATATATATATACAGTGTGTGTATGCTTGTATATGTGTGTGTATGCGTGTATATGTGTGTGTGTTTTCTACAAGTACAGCACCATGTATTTACAAAAGAAGAATATGTTTCAAATGAAAATTTAGTACTAGGCTTCCAAATACCAAATAGTCTTACAAGTGGAATGAGTATGACGTTTGTTATCAATATTTGAATCGATCTACGTGTAAAAAAAGAACAGAGTTTCCTTTTCTTAGTTTATCATTACTATTTGAACGAGAATCCTGCTTTAGTGTATAGAAGTAAAAGGTTTGTACTTGCTTATTTTTTTATTTTATTTTTCCTTTGTGTTATTGAGTGTTTTAAGATTTTTCACTCTTTGGATAAAATTTGTCGAACTAAGTACAATTTTTTTTCAGTTGTATTTAATGTCATGTAGATAAAGGATTTGATGGTTGGGGTGTAAAACAAGAGAAATTTAAACAATATATTATTTGACATTGATACTAATCGGTAGAGTTTAAAATTTTTGTTTTTGAACTGTTTTGTTTGTGTAAAAGATTACACCTGTTAAAACTATGTCCTATAACTATAATCGATAATCTATTCAAAATATTAACTACGTTTAATATTTGAATGTTTTCGTTCAGTTTAGGTTTTTATATCTTATAAAAACCTTAGTTGACAAATGAAGCTATATTAATTATTTAACTTAAAAAGCAAGACTAGGTTTTACATGCTTGAAAAGTAGCACAATATTATAACTAACTCACATAGAAGGGTGATACTTAAAATAACAGATAGAAGAGTTACTTCTGTAATATATTCTTGCAAGTTAGTAGCCTGTATAGTGTGGTGAACTTTATAAATGTTCCGACGTGAAAACAACTCTTCTAGAGAGAGAATTTATCAAATTTAAGTATAGGTTGAAATTTTCTTAAATTTATTCACTGCGATCGTTGTACGTAGATTTGTAATAGAAATAATTTCGAATGTTTTTAGCTTAGTACGGGCTAGGATAAAACTAGTTTTAAATAACAATTAGCCATTTTCACTATACTAACAATTTGAATGCAACGAGGCAATATTTACAGTTTTACATAAATATAAATCTATATTTTTCGCTTTATAAACTACATTTAATTAGGTATATTTACAATAGTTTACCAAATAAAGGTGGTTTAGTGGGACAATAAGAGGTTTATTGAACATTTAAAATTGTATGCGTGAAATATAAATAAATATATATAATATATATATATTATATATATATATATATATATATATTATATATATATATATATTATATATATATATATATATATATATTATATATATTATATATAATTTTCTCTGGTGGGCAAAGGCCAGAGGCCTGCAAATTCCACCAGTGAAGAAATCGAATCTGGTCAATTAAAGGCTAACATGTCCTACAACGGCATGTGAGGTGTATAATATAGAAGTTGGGGAAATAGACGAAGGAAGTGTGTTAGATTTCAGTAGAGTACATGTAATATTGCGCATAGCGGTAAGCCTGGGGTCGAGTGGAGAGAGGAGGATGAGACTGTGTAGAGGCGTGTCGAACGAGCTCTTCAATGAGGAGGTATGCGATGAAAAAGTTCAGAAGAGCAGTGTATAGCGATAGTATAGAGAGATTGACGCGACAATTCAATTGGCAGAAAGAGAGGAGAATTAGTGAGAGCAGGAGAGTTGATTAGACGAAAAGTCCTAGACTCCACCTTTTCAAGGAGAGCTGTATAAGTGAAACCACCCCAGATGTGTGAGCAGTACTCCATACAGGGGTGATGGACAACACCCCTATAAGGATTAGCAACTAAGGTAGAGTGAAGATTCTGAAGAGCCTCAGAACTTTATATATATTGTATTTATATATTTATTTAGTATTATATTATATATATATATAATATATATATATATATATATATATATATATATATATATTATTTATATATATTTATAATATAGTTAGTGTTTTCAGATAAGTATCCTTACTTCAAACGATTTTTTTATGAATTATCGATTATTTTAAAAAATGAGTTAGACTGCAGTATGAACCACTTAAATATTTCAAAAAGCGAGCATTTGTCTACGGGGGGCTTTGCCCCCTGTACCCCCCGACCCGTGAGTGATGATGATATTTTCGACTATTTTTCCTCTCGACGATTTGGGGTAGTTTTTTTTATTGACAGATAGGCAGACCGAAAGATAGGGGCGATCCCGATATATCAAATCAAATATCGCTATTTACAATACCGATATTTGAGGACAATGATCTGAATAAGCATATATATATATATAATATATTATAATATATTTATATATATATATATATATATATATATTATATATATATATATATATAATATATTATATATATATATTATAAGAATCCATAGGAGGGTGTTGGAACCTACTGGGGCTACATGGCATTTTCTGGGGCTCTGGTTACAGAGCAACAACAAGGTCAAGCAACGCCAACATGGGCACAAAACTGTTGCGACAAATTTAGGAAATAGACAGAGAAAATTTTCCGCACGCCAGGATTGGAAACCACTGACAACAGCGTCGCCGTTATATATATATAGATATATACATATATATATATATATTATATATTATATATATATATATATATATATATATATATATATATATTTTATTATATAATATATATATATATTTATAGTATATATATATATATATATATATATATATAATATATATTATAATATATATTATATTATATAATATATATATATTATATATATATATATATATTTTATTATAGCAAAGGTTTCCATAAATTTAAATAGAAAACAAAAAATCACCACTTAGTTTCCATAGCTTGTGCTTTTGCAAAAATAGTGAAAAAAATGCATGGCACACGAACATATGTCTACGTGGGGTGGAGCCCCTGTACCTACTATGTGAGTGGCAGCGATTGCTTTTAACTACTTCAAACGTAAACCTTTTTTTTTAGAAACACGCATTTAATATTTGATTCAACGAATGTATTACATAGGTTTTCAAATCGCGAATAATTTTTATGATGATCAACAGTTGATTGCTATGTAAGGCGAAAACTTTTATAGAAATCTGTTCATGAGGTTCTATGAACAAGATGTTTTAGGGAATTATCCCCATTTTGGATGTCTCCCTCCCTCCCAACTGGTATGAATGAATCAAACGAAATTCGCTTCTTCTTACGGAGTCATTCAAGGGGCGTAGATTTTTTGTAGTCTTGCATTAGATGATTATGAATCTCCTCTTCTGAAGTAGTTATTATTATGAATCTCATCTTCTGCAGTTTTATAACTTATGAGCGTACTCTTCTTCTGTAGTTATCAAGGGGCGTAGATCTTTTGTAGTCTTGCATAGATTTATGAATCTCCTCTTCTGCTGCAGTCATATACCTTATGAGTACTTTTCTGCTGTAGTCATCAAGGGGCGTAGATCTTTTGTAGTTTTCCATAGACTTATGAATTTCTTCTGCAGTAGTTATTCTTATGAAATCTCTTCTGCTGCAGTTATATATCTTAAGAGTACTCTTATGCTGTAGTTATCAAGGGGAGTAGATCTTTTTGTAGTTTTGCATAGATTTATGAATCTTTTCTGCAATAGTTAATTTGTCCTGTAGAAAATATAATTAAACCCTTAGTATTATTTACACTGTTTTCTCTTATTTTTAATCCATTTAATACTAAATTGTTTTTACAGATGAGTTTTTTTACCATTGGAAAACAAGATTACGAAATGGCGATGAAAGGTTACTTGGATTCCGACATCAAATTAGGTGCTTTCGCCGCAGTTTCAGTTATATTTCTTCTCTTCTTCGTCATTGTAGTTGTGCTACTCTACAGAAAATCAAGAATTATTCCATTTTTAAAGTATATATATATATATATATATATATATATATATATATATATATATATATATATATATATATATATATATATATATATATATATATATATATATATATATATATATATATATAATATATATAATCATTGGTGGTCCGATGGAAAAGACTAGCTTACAAGAAACAGGCGAAAGTAGTGGAAAACTAAAATTCATTTCTAAATTCCTCAATTAAAGGTCGACATGAACTAATGCAATGCGTTTAAGAGTTGAAGGAATTAAAGAAAAGTAAAGGTGGTGGTGGTGGTCCAGACTTTACCAGTAGAGAGTATATGAAAGAATGAACTTAGATATTACATCTGTGGTTGGAGAGCTGAACAGAAAAGACGAGATAGTTTGAGAGCTTTTCATAGAAGGCATGTCATTAAGAGGAAAGAGGAGAGTTCGTTTGTAATAGTTACAGTTAAAAAGGACACGTGCAACTGTTCAGCAACTTAAGACTGAGGAGTTTGTGTAATTGGGAGAGTTTGTAATTAATAAAGCCCTAGACTCTACTTTTACAAAAAAAAATATATATAAATAGAATCACAATGAATATGATGGAGTACTCCATATAGATACTAACGCTATTCTTAATTCTTCATACAGAAAAAAATAACTGGAGCAGCGCAAAGTAGTTCTGAAGCCATCTTAATTAGAGCATTTAACCTCTTGGAGGCTTTAGCGAGAGAAATTGTGATCCTTTAAAAAGGAAGGTCTGATTTATACTATTTCTAAGATAATATAAAAGTTGTGTGGAAGATTGCGTCTAGTAGATATATGAAGAAATCATTTAGAATCATTGACTGCAACCATTCTTTCCCCCTTTCAGTTTCGAAAAAGTTACAGAAGCCCCTTTTGAATTGGCTGTAAATATTGATGTGGCTTAAACTTTGATTTCATAACTAGTTTTACGAAATATAAATAAAAATGGCTATTAAACTAAAAAATTTCTCTAGGAAGGCAAAGTATCAGAAAAGTTATTTTTGAAATATATATATATATATATATATATATATATATATATATATATATATATATATATATATATATATATATATATATATATATATATATATATATATATATATATATATATATATATATATATATATATATATTAGGGATGGAGTGAAGTATCGGTATTTATGGTATCGGCTATTTATCGGTATCGGTATCGGCCTTTTCAGTATCGGTATCGGCAAAAATTTGTATAGGAGTAAAGTATCGGTATCGGTAGTAGTATCGGCAAGTATCGGCATATTTTCAGGTATCGGGTATCGGTATCGGTAAAAATTTTGGTATCGCTCCATCCCTAAATATATATATATATATATATATATATATATATATATATATATATATATATATATATATATATATATATATATATATATATATATATATATATATATATATATATATATATATATATATATATATATATATGAAAATGATTAATAATCAAAATATCACCTCAGGATATATACTTTGCAATTAACCATTTAAGAGCCAAAAATATTTGTTCTAAAACAGTAAAAATATAAAACAATAAAACAAGGCAAGAAATTGTTTAAAACCAAAAACTAAGTTAAAACGTAACTAAGCAATTTGACCCCACACCCTGGGATCATTTTTCTGATTCCCTTGAATAAGGATCACCGAGTGTGGGATCGAAAGCTTGGTTCTGTTTAAGCCTTTTTGGTTTTTCTGGTTTTTAATTAACTGTTTTGCTTTATTGTTTTGGGTTTTTACTGTTTTAGAACAAATATTTTTGGCTCGGTTGTAGAAATTAGGGGTTTATTGGAAAAAAAAAAAAATATATATATATATATATATATATATATATATATATATATATATATATATATATATATATATATATATATATATATATATATATATATATATATATATATATATATATATATATATATATATATATATATATATATATATTATATTATTTATTATTACTAACCTTTTCCCAATTTTTTTATATAAAAAATTCACATCTCGGGCATTGCCCTATTCAAGGAGAGGAACTTTTCTAGGTAGTATATATTTGAATCCCCAAGTGGGATCGAACCAGCGTCCTCAATCACGTGAGTCACTCTACCGTTTGTGCCATGGTAGAATGTCCATTTCCTCAGTTTTCGTCCAATGGTGGATGTTGCGTGTTGTATGTGCAATAACACTCTCTGTTCTCGAGTTACTGCATGATTTAGCTTTCCAAATTTTCTACCTTATGGCTTTGACCCTTCTCAGTTCCAAATTCACATGTGCTGTTAATCTTTTAACCCTGTATTTCTCGACTATTTGAACTCGTCTCTGGAATAAGGATTGTGCCATTTCAACGTACTTATAATAGGTAATGAATTTCATCTGGCTTTAAAGATACAGTTGATGAATTCTACAACCAATTATCTATTTATAACATTTGAATAGTTGATGTAGCTCTAATTGTTCGCATCTAATTTTCTTGTAGAACACAATGTACTAATATTTTTCTTAATTTTCAAATATACTCTCGGCCATTTTTCTCTTTTGTAGCTTAACTCTAGATATTCTAGAGAAGAGAAACTTTTGACATTTCGCGGTCTCAAACTGATCGAACTTTGATTTCACTTTGAATATTACTTTTGCGGGTTGGAATTTACATAAAATATAGCTAAGATTTTCTCAGACATTCCACTTTCCATCCGTTCAACTTCATCTCACCGTTATCATTCTATTTCTCACAGGTACGTTGCCTTCAGGAACCAGTGTCGTCTAGACTCCAGAAACTCGTTCTACTTAACGTATATTTCATCCAGGAGTTGTTCAAAATAAATTTTCGGTGCCATTAAAAACTTTTTCTCCGTTGAAAAGGTAATATTTTTATTCATTCTGCTCATTCTAACATTTTTAGTAAAAATATCATTTCCTCTATTTCTTCCGAAGCTAATCTTACTCCACCACCACCTTCAAACTCATTTGTCTTAAACTACAATTTATAATGAAGCGAATATTTGTTCTATCTGAGCTAAACACTTAAGTCCTAAGAGTGGCTCTGATAATATACCACTGTGGTTCTTCAGACTAGTTTGTGTTTCAGAGCTTTCTCCAACCTTGAAATAATAGCTTAGTCTCTTGCCTTTTAAAAACTTCTACCTTTCCTTATTGCTGAAAGCTTTTTTTCATTGAATCTGTGTCGACAAAGAGGAATCTCTCTCTCAATCCAATAACTATAGTATATTTCATTCAAATCAATTTTTTTTCTGCTTTGAATTTCTTTAAAACCGAAATATTGTGAAAGTTCTCATTTCTTCTTAGTCTTGTTCCGGATTGTCAATATGCTTTCCATAAACGCTCAGATAGAAACCTTAATTTTTCCTGATTCTACGTTCTTCGACATTTCACGATTTCGGTCATTCTTTCGAAGTGATTCTGGACATATAGAAATCTTTCGATAATCTGTCACTTAAACCACAATATTTTAATTTCTAAATTATTGTTAAATATGCATCACTCAAAGATTTACTAAGTTGGTCGTTCTATTACAACGGTTGTATAAGGCCACTTCTCATCCTTTAGAGGTATTAATAGTGGTATTCCGCAAATTGTAATCTATTCCCCGATATTTTAGTTAATGGAGTATGTTAATCCCTTTATGTACTTTCTGGTAGTGGCGCAATCTATGATGATTCTACCTTGCTTTACTCTTTTCATTTTAAAGTCATTTAAGCAGCATAAAACTACAGAAGTCAATAGGGCAACCTCGGAGAAATTGACCTCTAAATTTAACATTTCAGTTTAGGGGTGAAAAAACTGTCATTTTTTTCTGTTTTTCAAAAACTAATTCTTTCATCTAACTACTCGAAATAAATCTTGCACACAACTCTAAAACTAAAAATAAAACAGACTCAAGTTGAGGGAAACTAATATTCATTCCTCAATGAATTTTAATCCTTCACATATCTGACGTTTCTTTTTTGGATCGCATCGATTTTCAAAGCAAACAAGCTTCTGAATGTGGTCAAGTGTTCACATCTTCATATCTACTACACACTGCTCCAATTCCTTGTTGTTGTACTGTAGGGATGTTTGTTTTTGTACAAAGTTCCGGTCAAGCGTTACATCAGAGTTGGTTCTATTCACACCGATGCCCTTAAAAGGGTAAATTCTAGGGCCTTTCGTCCCATAAACTAACTCATTCTCTATCTCTTTCTAGTTACCGTACTATTACTTCTCTCCTTAATCTCTTTTACTCGCATACCTCTTCCTCTGCTGAAGATTGTGGTGAATTCTTATATTCTTTGTTCGCAGACTTGATTATTTTCATTCCTTTACTTTAGAAATTTCAATTTTATGGTGGGTATTTTAAGTTTAACCTTATTTCATCAGATGTCTCATACAAAAAATATTTTAAACAGGTAATAGCTTGCAGCACTGGAGGTTTAGATTTGCTTGTAACTCTACTTTCACCTGCTTGGACCGAAGCGCAAGAGTCTCTTATTATTCAAAATGGTCTTGAGAGTATTCCATCAAAAGTAAAACTTGGACTGCAAGCTGGTTTGAACATAATCAGTATTCAAATGGAATGCCCAATGAGTAACAAACCAAGGCATCAACTTTTCGAAAAGAAGTTAACCCTTGGAAATAGGGAAATGTTACACAAACAGTACCTCTATGGCTCTCCAAAATGGTTGGGACTGGCCTTTACTTTACATGGTTTCCAATTTAGGTGGTGAAAAATTTGGATGGAATGGTTTGCTTGGCGAGTGCTTATATAAGGCTTCTTGTTATGCACAGCCTTGTGTCATTGGTTCTGCCTGCCTCTGGTTCTTGTGGTGCATTAGTTACAAAATATCACCAAATAAAAGCCTTATCATGATGATTTCATTTGCCCTTTCTTTGATAACTCAGACACTTCTCTATGGATGCATTATGTTTTCTTCGTGTCCTAAGGTGATTCTACCTGACGGTAGAGAATTAATTTTGAGAATAGGCTGGTGTATGAAACTTACAGGAGGATTAGGGGCTTGCCTTACATTGGTAGGCTTAGGCATCATAGCTTTCACCAAAGAAAGAGATATCACAAGTCAAACCACACCCCTAATTATCAGAGATTCAAGGGTATCTATCAGCGATCTTAATGAAATAGAAGACTTCTTTTAACCCTGCAAAATCAGATTCAACCTGCAGCTTTCATACAACTAAATCAAATGTCATGTGTAATAAGCAAAGAGAGTTTTTAAATATTGATGATGATGAAAATGGAAATATGTCCCCTACAAGTCTTTCTACAATGTTTGTTTTATAATGAAATTTAGAAGACTTCCATATTAAAGTTTGTAAAAATTCTTGAACAAGTTTTCAAAAAACCTAATCTATTAGGTTAGGAAATGGTTAAAAGATTTATAAAGTTTACAACAATAGTAAAATTTGACTTAATTAGAGGAGGAGTAGGAAAATGATTGCACCAGTTGGTTAACTCAATAATATTTGAAACAGGCTCTAGAAAAAGATAAAGGGACTTAGAAAATTGAAAAGTTGTTTGCTAGAGAAGAAGTAAACTAATTACCAAAACGGTTATAAAGCTACATTTTGCAATTATAAATACAAAAAAGTATCCAAGTGACATTTCAAGTTCAGGTAGGTTGGTTCATTACATTATTAACAAGTGGTGCATACACTCAGTCCTCGGAGTGTGAAGTCAACATCTCCCATTTCAACATAAACTGTCTTTGAGTAAAATTGTCAAGCTTGGAAAACTTAGTTTGTATAATATATTAATTTTAACAATAATAAAATATTTATCTAGAATTCAGGAGTAGGTTGAATACTTCAATAAAATTTTACAAAGATTTCTTCAGATATATAACCTTTATGAAAATATAAATTTATATTCATATACACATAAGCGAGGAAAAATTCAAGGAAACAAAGAAAAGAAAAAAAAAAAACAATAATGCTCTATTTTGTACCAACAAAAAACCACAGTAATAACAAACGCTTCAACAGTATAAATGTTAAAAAAAAATTATAATTGTATTGTAACAATATCACAGACATTTTCTTGCAATTTGTTCTAGGGCAGTAATTTTTAAAAGATAAACTCAGTCCTCTGAGTAAAGTGGACCACAGTCAACATCTCCCATTTCAACATAAACTGTCTTTGTTTGAGTAAAATTGTCAAGACTCCACGTTCCATTTTCACGTCCGATTCCACTCATTTTATATCCCCCAAAAGGAACTTCCGTTGGATAAAGATTGTAGGTATTAATCCAGACGGAACCAGCTTCAATTTGTTTGGATACTCTGTGAGCTCGCTGAATGTCCCTGAAAAGGAGAGAATTAATTACCCATTTAATAAGAAAAATAAGTTTATATAGTGCATGGGAGTCGTCATCAACATTTCGAAGTTACAGAAACATCAATAGTTTCAATTCTGTTACATCATACTTATTCTAAGATAGTATTCTAGAACGAAGGGATGAGAACGAACAATTCATTACAGCAAACAAAAATATATTTTTTTTTTTACATGAATCTTAATAGGATTAAATTCTAATGAAACTTGCTAAGGAATATAATAACCGCCCCCAATATAAACAGATCCTAAATCCACTGGATGAAATCGATCGCAATATAGCGTTAAGATTTATTTTTTTTTTTGGCTGATTAAAATTTAGTGTATTAGAAATATGAAACGTAAGAATAAAAATATTGAACATGATAACAATTGATTTCTAAATAAAAAGGGGATGCTGCATATACCATCACTATATAAGGTGAGAAAAAGAAAATTTAAACGAAAAAAAATACAGGTTTGTTATGAACATTTCATTGAATAAGTTCCAAATGGAGATAATCTTTCCACGATAATGGAGATAATCTTATGGTTCACATTTTTGAGTAACTAAAAGTTAAGTAAAAATCTACAACACAATCTAAAGCTCAAGTTTAAAAAAAAAAAAAAATCAGAAATTTTAAGCTTCAAATTATTTTAGCTGCTGACGTTAATATGCCTTTGTGCATAAGACCAACCATACTTTAGCTACATTTGTTGTATAAAACCAAAAACTTTTCTTGCTGCTCAAAATTTTAAAAATATTCAGTATTATTTTTTAATTTCTGATAAAAAAAATGGGCGGTTTCATACGTAAAAGTAGTTAAGGTACGTCGGGTCTATTAGGCAACTAAATAGTTTACTCCTCGTAAAGATTCCGCATAAAAAATGGAGAGGAACTTTTCAAGGAACTGTTTCCATGACCTCCGATCGACAAGTTACCATTATACTTCACTCAATTCATCTGGAAATTTGTTTTCATATAATATAAATAATCAAAAATCTTACTTTCAAGGTGACCAAATAGTGTTGCTTCAAATTAATATTAACTATGCCAAAATCTGTGAATTGTCATAAAAATTAAAACAAAAAAAATGTTAATCAAATTGCTCTAACTAAAAAGGAAGTCTACTCAAACTGATTAAACCATGGGGGGGGAGTTTATAGAAGTAAACTAATATCTTCTAAGACCCAAATCAATAACATCGATATTAAGAAGATTTTAGCGATCTTTCATTTTTCTCTAGAATAAAATAATAGAACTACATAAAAGACAAAAATATTGAAGTTACTTTGTAAAAACTGCTCCAGCAAGACCAAACCGAGTTTGATTGGCTAACTGAATGGCTTCTTCCTCACTTTCAAATTCCAAAAGGCACAGAACAGACCCAAATACTTCTTCTTCAACAACCTAATAAATAAGCAGAAAACTTAAATTCTTTTTTAAAAAAATAAACTTCATATTTATGATTAAGAAATTAATTTTAATTCTTATAACCAGAAGAAAGATATGTATATATATAACTTAATTTTTTATCATAAGACAATGCACATACATGCATGCATACATACAAAAGAAAGTAGTAGTAAAATGTTCAGAATGATACCTTCATCGTATGATTAACATTTGTTAAAATACACGGTGACAAATACCACCCTTCAGAAAATTTCCCAGACATTTGGATACGTTCTCCTCCATATAGAACTTTAGCTCCCTAAAAACAAAATTTATACCATTAAATAACACAATTATTTATATATAATACGAGCATTAATTACATTAAAATAATTATGTTTTCACTAATTTTATAACCAAATAATTCTGCATTTTCAGGATAAATATTCTACCTCTTTCTTGGCCTCTTCAATATACTGAAGTACTTTGCGAGCGTGAGCCTCATGAATTGTGGCACCAACTGTAACATCCTCTTGGAATGGGTCACCAATTTTGAGTTTCTTCGTTTGTTTCAGTAGCAGTTCAGTGAATGGCTTTAAAATTTTTTTATGTACGAAGACACGTGTGCCATTGGAACAAACCTTATTATATATATATATATATATATATATATATATATATATATATATATATATATATATATATATATATATATATATATATATATATATATATATATATATATTATATATATATATATATATATATATATATATATATATATATATATATATATATATATATATATATATATATATATATATATATATGTAATCACAACAATATTGCAATAATTGTAATACATAATGCTAATAAATAAAAGCTTTATTTAATATAGGACATTTTATAGTTTTTTTTTTGTTTCATGTATGTTCAAACTAATAAGCCAAAAGTAACTCGTTCTTATTCGTATCAAGAGTCAGTTTGAATACCGTCGGAGAGAGTTGTTTCACTACCATGTAATAAATTTTTAAATGTTCATTCTCTATCTTCTTAATCCTACACTTGAGAAAGTGCACAAATGCAAAGACGGAAGAAAAAAATTAAATTTCCCATTCCGAAAGCAAAGGTGTGGGTAGCTAGGGTTGTAGATCCACAGCAGAGTATTTTAAAATAATGAAACTGGCAAATTATTGTATGGCCTTTTCAAATACTACATTCTAATTCCAATAACTTTTCGTACATTTTAATTGAAAGATTATTACAATAAATAGTATATCCTAATTATTATTACATTAACAGTATTTTCATTTGGCTCCAAGGAAGCGTACTTAAATATAATACTAATATCATATTCACCAAAGTAAGCTGTGTTATTTTAAATTTCATACTGGTTGATCCTGAAGCTTTGTTGGAACAGAAATAACGAAAACGCCTCCGTCTAACCTCTAAATTCAAAAGTTTCCACCCATTCCAAAATATACATATAATTTCTAACCAGAAGATAATATTGACATAATAATAAACCATTACAAACAAAAAAAATGTTATTTCCTTGATCATTATTTTTATAATGATCATCACTAACAGAAAAGAATATTAAGTAACTAAGACTGACTCGAAAACGCTCTTTTGGCAATAACTCTTAACTCATTCTCAGAAAAAGTACATTATTAACCCTTTCTGGACAGTAGCCAACCAAGCTTTCGGCTTTTTTGAAAGTAAAGCAAAATTTCCATGGACATAGGAGTTAAATTTACAGCAGCCTTTAAACCACTAATTAAATGTCGATAATTCTTTCTTAAAAGGAGAACTTGAAACATTAAAAATAAAGGATTCGTTTCTAACCTGTCCTTGTGAAAGAAAATTAGCCATAAGAGCTCCCTTCACGCTATTCACAATATCTGCATCTTCAAATATTACAAGGGGGGATTTTCCTCCAAGTTCCAGAGTAACAGCCTTAATACCTTTGGCGCCTGCATTCATTACCTAAAATTATTTAGAGAGATTTTAAAATATAAAAATGAGAAATTTGAATACTACATCAAAGAATGGTTAATATTAAACATTTAGTTTTATTTACCTTGGTACCAGTCGAGACCGAACCAGTGAATGAAAGTTTACCAACATCCGGGTGGTCACAAAGCATACTTCCACTATCTCCTTCTCCCTATGAAATAATATCATTGTTAACTACACTGTTATCATGGAATAAAGAGAGACGTATAAAAGTAATAAAGCTAATAAAGTTTTTGTATTATTACTATAATCTTAATATATTTATTATTAAAATATGTAAAAGAAATATTTTTCACTTTAAGCAAAAACATTCAGTTTTTAATAAAATGAGAAAAATAAGACTATTTCCGAAAAAATTAAAGCAAATACTTTCCTATCATCATTATTATTTAATAATAATAATAATAATAATAATAATAATAATAATAATAACAACAACAACCTGAACCACATTGTAAGCTCCTTTCAACACCCCAGCTGAATCAAGGATCTCACCAAGAACAACTGCGTTTACCGGAGTAAATTGGGAAGGTTTGTACACAAAGGTATTTCCAGATGCAAGAGCTGGAGCAGCCTATTAATATATAATAATAATAATAATACCCATAGTAATAACAGGAAAGCATTATATCATAATAATATTCATAGAAATAACAGGAAAGCATTATATCATTAAGAATTACTCTGGTAGCTCCTTCATATCTACCTTCCACACACAGGTTTGAATAGGAAAATTCCACGCTCCAATGCCTGCAACAACTCCATAAGGTTCTCTTGTCACATAGGCAAATGATCCATTTGGCAAAGGAATATGTTGACCTATCAATATACAAAAATTAAATGCAAGTAATTCCTTATGAGTAAATAAACCTTTCCGATATAATTACTAATTATAATAAAGTTATACAACGTTAAATGTCTGGATAGTTAATAATTGCAATAATATGCTGTTATGAACACTTTATTATTTATGTTTATTAGAAGGAATAAGAGAGGTAACTATCTAGTGTCCTCGTAAAATGTAAAATGATTTTTGAATAACTGAAAGAGGAAGAAAAATAGAAAAGATAAAATTAAGATTAAATAAAAGAAAAGTTTGAAGCAAATCAAAGCAAAATTTCTTTAAAAATCAATAATCATTATTATAATACCCTGAGTATTACTAATCATCATGCATCATGAAATTTAATTAATACAAGTTTGCAATAATGTAAAATCTTTATATGCTTATAAAAAAAAGGTTAAGGAAGGTATAGAACTATAAAATCAAACTGTGTCATCTTACTGTAGCTAAAAGAAAGTTTATTTCCAATACTCTGAAAGATCACGCATAAAAGTTCTCTCTATATCTCTCTTAACTATTTCTTCCCTTTTTTTTTTTTAAATGACATATTTTGGCTTACAAGCAAATGAATACAAATATTATACATTTCCCCTCTACAAATGCTACACATTTTACTTAATCCTTTACCCCCATTTCCTTTCATCCTATAAAAAATTTGACTTACAATCCCCCTTCTTTTTAACCCTTAATGTCAACATTTTTTTTGGTAACCATAATAAAGTTGGAGTAAAAATAAAATATCGGATTTTTTTTTAATGTTGTAATCTTTTAACCCTCTTAATCCTCGGTCAATTTAAGAACTGTCATTAATGAAAGTTCCGAAAATTAGCTGCTTCACATACCTACTAACGTTGGGGCGATTCCGCCATAGTATTCAAAAGCATCAGCGCAAGAAGATACGTCAATACGGGCTTCCCATATTGCTTTTCCTGTATCTTTAACCTACCAAAAAATATGATTGCGAAAATTACAACTGATTAAAAACTTCAATCTAAAATAATAAAATATGTAGAAGATGAGGAGGAAATTAACTAAAATACAAACTTTCCGAATTATATATATATATATATATATATATATATATATATATATATATATATATATATATATATATATATATATATATATATATATATATATATATATATATATATATATATATATATATATATATATATATAATTTTTTTTTTTTTTTTTTTTTTTTTTTAAAAATGTTTTTACTATTTATTCTATCTCTTTTGATGTTTATTCGTTGTTGTTGTTGTTTTTTTTTTAATTATTATTATTATTATTATTTTAAAAGCAGTGCTTAGAAATTAGTACAAGTAACAGAAAATTCGTTTCAATCATCATTATTTATTATCAAATCTTAAAAGAAAAATTAATTAAAATTTACATATGATGATATTGTATTATTACAAAATGCTTTCAAATTCCCCTATTTAGACCCAACCCCCACTCTGACTAAAATTCCGAATGAATTGGGCAACAAACAAACAAACAAAAACAAAAAATCTACCTCAAAGCTCTATTCCACAAGACTTACTATCAAAACAGCAATTGAAAAAATTAACATATTCTCAGCAATACATAAAAAAAAAATAAATAAATAATAATAATAATGAATTAATGATGATGATAATAATAATAATAATATAGCATTCCATAATAGCCTACAGAAAATAATAATTAGCATGGATGGCGGAAATGGGTTAAGAGCTGACACTATAACCAATAGAAAGTACCAAGAACAAAAAAATTTTCTTAAATACTTACTCTTCAAATTTACTAAAAACTTAATCTTCAAACCCTTACCTCAAGACTAGCAATATCTTCAAGATTATTTTTAATAATTTCTGCAGCTCTTGTTAAATGATTTCCCCTTTCTCTGGGCGAAAACTGAAAGAAATTTAAAGAAGTTAAATTGCGATAAAAAATATTAAAAACATATATATATATATATATATATATATATATATATATATATATATATATATATATATATATATATATATATATATATATATATATATATATATATATATATATATATATATATATAAATTATTTTTATAAGATTACTAAAATACAAATTAGTTAACAGTGGATAATAGATTTCATTTTTTCCTTTGCAAGAAATAAAAAATTATGATGGAAAAACAATGTATGTATCAGGCCCGCAGAAAGAGGGGGGCCAAGATGGGAGACATTTTAAAAAATTAGAAAGTAAAAACAATTGCCCCAAAAAAATTATTCAAATCTTTGAGACTTTACCTCAACCCCTTTACTACCTAAAGAGAAGTTTTGGCCCCTCTTTTGAGAAACCCAAAACCACAAAAATGTCAAGTACTTCAAAATTATAATATAATTAATAATATAATTAAAAACTGAGTAATCAGCAAAAAAGAAAATTAAGGAAACTATACAAAATTTTGAACAGAAAAAAAAAAAAAAAAAGATGCCAAAGTAACAAAGTTTGGCTTGCCATAAAATCCTACTTGTATATCCTTACATTACTCCAGTCTTTGAAGGCTGCTTTAGCAGACGAAACTGCCCTATCAATTTCATTTGGTCCTGATATTGGAATGTCACATAAAAGTTGCCCTGTAGCTGGTTCAGTAACCTGAAATATAATTTAAGAATAAGTTTTTATATAAAACATCTGTTAATTTAACAAAAGACTAAGTAAAAAGTTATAATATCAAAACATCTTTAACAGAATTTTTAAACAAGCTGTGAAAATTTTATTCAAACGGTTACCAGAAAAACAAATACTTTCGAGTTCAATACTTTAAAATCAATTATTCCATGTAGAAAAATTTATTTTTATTTAAATAGGTGTCCAATTGCCAATATATAAAGTGATACAGAAGTTTTGAACTGTCGCTAACTGCCTAGATACGCAAACCACTCTGAATCAAACATGACCAATAAGCAATTACAACTTGACACATTTGGTATTAGTGTTGCTATGAATACTGATACGGTGTTGATTTATGGTATTTATAATAAAAGAAATGTTAGTTTGAGGAAAATACCATCAATGGTTCCTTAACCAGAGTCTATTCAAAGCTGTGTGAAACTAGTATTATTCAAAGAAATAACATTTCTTCTGTATGTGTAAATGACCATGCTATGAATAACATGATGAAGTAGAACATATTCTTGAGTTAGTGGAATGTCGTCTTACTGCAAGCATATGAAGAAATTCTGCAAGTATCAGTGTTCCACATAATGAGTATGACCCACATAATTTCATTTGGTGCTGGTGCAATACCAATAAATTGAAATTTCGTTGGTGGGTAAATGATAATCGACAATTAATTCTTTTCATGTGGTTCTGTTCAATAATGAAAACTATTTCCACCTGTGACAATATAGACAGCTTCCACATCTAGCATTGGTGATACATTTAAAATCATGTAAATTTCCAACATCTCTTCTATGTATATGACTGGAAAAGTATTACTGACAAACAGTGATTTATATGTAGACTTATCAGAAATCTTAACAGGGTTCATTTATCTATAATTTGTAAAAAAAAAAAAAAAAATTTAAAGTAAATATTTACTTTATATATATATATATATATATATATATATATATATATATATATATATATATATATATAATATATATATATATTATATATATTATATATATATATATATATATATATATTAGGGATGGAGCGATACCAAAATTTTTACCGATACCGATACCTAAAAATTACCAGATACCGATACCGATACCGGTATCGGAAAATATGCCGATACTACTACCGATACTTTACTCTTATCCAAAAATTTTGCCGATACCGATACTGAAAAGGCCGATACCGATACCGGTATCGGAAAATATGCCGATACCGATACCGATACTTCACTCCATCCCTAATATATATATATATATATATATATATATATATATATATATATATATATATATATATATATATATATATATATATATATATATATATATATATATATTCTCTACAAACCTGCACAGGCACCCAGAATGCATTAAACATAATAATTATCTAGTCTTCAAAGTTACAAACTAATTTATAAACTTAGAAAAAAATATATATTACCTTCATAGTACCAGATGAATCTACAGGTGAACATCTTTCACCAGCAATGAAATTCCATGGTCCATTTAAAGTTCGGGAGAAAAATCTTCTTAAGAAAACACTGGACATCATATTGTATTTAGGTCTATTTCTTTATTTTGCACTAGTGCATCAATTAAAACTAGAAATTGTAAATGAATTTTAAGCTAACCTAAATCTAAAAAATTCTGCAAATGTAGAGTAAATAAATTATAATTAAAAAAATAATTACAAATTCATGAAATGAAGCCTTACATCCATGGATGTTACTAGATTGTAGAATGGTCTCTGTGGATACTCAAGACAGTATCTACTAGTCAAGATTTTGTTTTCTTTGAATTTGATGGTGGATGACAGATTATAACCACCACCAAATAAGACTATCTCCTTTGATATCTACAATTACAAGTAGGGACCAACCAGGGCTGGAATTGCCTAAAATCTGTAAAGAGGTCAAAACCACTGAAATTTTACTTCAAAAAAATTAGATATAAATTTAATTGAGGTTTATTTAATTATAAGAAAGGCGTAGAATAGCCAAAATTCACTTAAATTAATGATTATATGGATTTTCTCCGAAAAAATTCAGAAAATTACAGATTTTGTATAACAAAAAGTACAAAATTAAATTTTTTGTTTTGTTTTTGATTCATAATAGTGATTCAACAGCTT
Organism: Armadillidium nasatum; assembly: GCA_009176605.1. Classification (NCBI taxonomy): domain Eukaryota; kingdom Metazoa; phylum Arthropoda; class Malacostraca; order Isopoda; family Armadillidiidae; genus Armadillidium; species Armadillidium nasatum. The sequence continues at coordinate 256,145 of SEYY01002332.1, read as the reverse complement.
TATCTAGGTAAGACCCTAATGTAAAGTTTGAAAAAATGTAAGATATAAAATTATCAATATAACCTCTATTTATACATATTGTTATTTATTGCTATGTATCAAACTTGTATCGATTAGCTACATTATTTCAAAATTATTATTATGTTTATACTTCAGTCAACATAGTTAAAAGATCAGCTTCAGCAGTATGGTAGTACTTTACAATGTTTCAGGATAGGCTCATAAATAGCTAAATGTAACATCTGCAGCCAGGAAATTAGAAGAGGACCTCCAGGTGCTACAAGTAAAAAATATTCAACTAACTCTTATGGGATATCTAAAAACAAAACACAATGATGAACATTCACTAGCAGAAAAGGAGTGGTCAAAAGAAACAGAAAAAAGAAAATTTTAAAAAAGCAAGAAGGAAAATCTAAATTTTCTTATATTTTGTTTGAATTTTTTTTTTTTATTATTTGACTGATTAAGCTGAAATTTTCAGGGTATATGCATTTTATCCAGAAGTTCTGAGTTGATTTTGAGCATTTTTCTGAACATATAACGGTTTGAAAGTTATTTGTACCCAAAGTTGAAAAAAAAATGAATAGCGTGGTCAAACCACTGGTCCACATGGGCTGAAAATTTAAATGAATAATCTTAGCCCCAATTTCTTGCATTGGTGAGAACAGATTTTTGATATCACGTCTAGAAAAAAAGTTATAAGCACTTGAATTTTTTTTTTTTTTCGCAAAAATCGTACCCTTTGTTTTAAAAAAAATTATTTAAAAAAAAAAAACGCTACCTACAAATTTCTTTATTTTTGAACATTGTTTTATGGAGGGACAGGGCAACATTATATATATATATATAGTTGCTTGCTCTGTATAGGGATGTTGTTCACCCCTGTATGGAGTACGCCTCGCACATCTGGGGTGGTTCCACACATACAGCTCTTCTCAAAAAGGTGGAGTCTAGGGCCTTTCATCTTATAAACTCTTTTGCTCTTACTTACTCTCTCCAATCTCTTTCTTCCCATCGAAGTGTTGCATCACTTTCTCTATACTATCGCTATTACAACGGACATTGCTCTTCTGAACTCTCACGTCGCATTCCTCCTCCATTGAGAAGGGCTCGTGCGACACGACTTCTACACAGTCTCATCTTTTCTCTGTCCAACTCTCCGACCCCAGACTTAACTGCTGTGCTCACTCTTACATGTACTCTACTGGTAAAGTCTGGAACACACTCCCTTTATCTATTTTCCCCAACTTCCTTTGACTTGCACATTTTCAATTGCCGTGTATCGGGTCACGTCGGCCATTAGCGATCAGATTCATAATGTTCCCCAATTCTGGTGGAATTTGGTGGGCCTCCAGCCTTTGCTCACCAGAGGAGAAAAAAAAAATTATATATATATATATATATATATATATATATATATATATATATATATATATATATATATATATATATATATATATATTAAATGCTATTTGTTTGAAGAGAGATATAGCCTAAAAAACTTTAGGAATTTATGAAATTTGGTAAAAAAATTGACCGTCTTCAAGGCTATATCTCGAAACCAATGAATCGCATTGAATAAAGTATAGAGAGAAATTTGTATCCCCATCCCTTCTCTATACACCCACCAAAAATAAATGTTATAGTTATTTTTTTTGTTTTGTTTTTTTTTCCAAAAAGGTGGATTTTTTTTTTTCAAAAAATTTTTTTTTTTTTAATAGCTGTCCAGTTTTGGGCTTATAACATTTTTCCTGTAACTCTAGGAACAAAAGTCTGTTTCAAGTTTTTGTTGCCAATAGAATTCTGAATATACAGTAAAAATTTCAGGTCATTCCGAAAAGTGGTTTGGCCTCGCCATTCATTTGAAAACGGTCAAATTTCCCCCCCCCCCAAAAAAAAAAAAATAATTAAAAAAAACTTTTTAATAGTTATAGACTCAGGAAAACAATAGAAAAAGAGAAAAGCTATATACACTGAAAATTTTAGGAGAATTGGCTGAAAATTTAAAAAAAAAAAAATGAAATTTGATTGTCCCCTCAAGTATAATTTCCCATTTTAACCCCGGCTGGCAAACCCTGGTTTTCCTTGATTTTTAGCCGGGGCTGGGGTTGGCCGGGGCCCTGGTCGGTTCCTAATTACAAGTCAAAGTTAATGGTACGAAACTAGGTAAAAATATTTACTTTCATAATTGAGAGAGAGAGAGAGAGAGAGAGAGAGAGAGAGAGAGAGAGAGAGAGAGAGAGAGAGAGAGAGAGAGAGAGAGAGAGAGAGAGAGAGAGAGAGAGAGAGAGAGAGAGAGAGAGAGAGAGAGAGAGAGAGAGAGAGAGAGAGAGAGAGAGAGAGAGAGATTGCCTTAGCTAATAAGCTGCAGAGGAAATATCAAGGTATGGCAATTGTGCTGCCTATGAATTGTCTGTAGGCAACTCTAGCCTCCGTTGGAACCTATAAAATAATATACAAGACTTTGGCAAAAGGTAATGAATGGATAATACTGGGGTAGGGTACTCACAAAATTGAATAAATGAAATAGAAAAACTAAGAACACCCCTCCTAACCTTAGTGATACTAAGGCTTAGTTTTACTTTTATCTTTGCATGAATGTACTGATAACTAGGGATGGGATAGACCTAGTCTTTCGTGCATGTATTAGTATTGTTATTGTTATTATTTATTTGGACTGAGAGTCTAGATAGGCCCTTGTGGCTTCTAACTGTCTCTATTTTCCTATGTATTATAGGATCAACAATCTGGTATAGGAAGATGTGTGTGCGGTGAACTCTATAGCTTTAACGATTCCCTCCGTTGAAACCGGGTTAATGTGAAGAAAAACATTACACACTGGCAAAAGTTGTTAAGATTAACAAAACTATGACGAAACCTCCCAAGAGCATTTGCGGTTGGAATGAAAAATGCTTTTTCGGTAGCATAGACTTTTTTCGGTAGGCTCAAAGGGAAAGCGAAAGACTTAGTTGAAATTGGGCCAACCGCTAATGCATAGTTGCCAGAATAAGAACAGGATGTTCATCACTTGCAAACTCTTAGTACTCACAAATTTAACTTAATTAAAAATAAATAAATATAAGTTATCTAGTATCTATAAATATAAAAATTTTCAAAAACGCTTATTGTAGTTAACTTGTTCCACAGAATAATGCAGCACTGTAGAGGTAAATAAAAAACAGGAACCAAAGAGGACAAAAAACTTTTGGATTGAAATGTGCCAGCAGTCATCAATCTACAAAAAAAAAAAAAAAAAAAAAAAAAAAAAAAAAAAAATTTCCAAGATGAATTTTTTTATTTTAATAATTGATTTGATCGGAACAATTCACTTACATTTAATCAAAGTTTGTGCCTATGCGCTCACTATGATGTACTTATTTCTTTGCTATAGACTTGAGTTTAATGTTGAGCCACACTTTTCTTGTCAAATATGAGCTATACTCTTCGAAGTTTGATTTTTTTCAGCAATGCAATTACTAAGATCATATGCTGGTGCTTCATTTATTATGAAATTAACATTGTTATTACAACCTTGACAGTCCCATGTGACTTTCAGCTGTCTGTTTTCTCAGGTATTAAAAAATAGAAAAGAAAACACGTCACCTAGATTCAGCAACCTAATTTTTTAGCACAAAGTGCTTAATTTTTTGAACGGTTTATCACAAGATGTGATAAATAGTAGCTCTTTTTCAATTTTAATAAAATGTTGAACCAATACATAGATTGTTGAAGCCAAAATCTGTAGCTTGTTTGGTTTGTATGTAAATCCTGTACTCTCTGGTGTTGATAATTTTTTTTTTTTTTTACTTTCTTTAGAAATGGGTCTAGAGAGTTTGAAATGTTGTACAAATTTTTAACTGTAAATTTTCATTCATGATATTAATTTTAAAAGTATGGAACACAGTGGGTGGTAATATATTTGCAAATTCTCTGCCCATATTATTCTTTTGAAATATTTGGAACGAGACTGTTGAGGAAATTGCTAGGGTGTTAATTTTTAAAACACGTGCTTAAAATAGGCTACCAATGCTCAGTATTTGCCTTCAAGCCCTTCATATTTTAATTCCGAAAACATCAGATGAGTAGATCAGTAGTTACATAGGTAAATCAGTTACTGCCAAGTAAATGAAGGGCTGGCTCAATAGTGGACGCTTAGAATAGACAAAATTTAAAATATCATTTAAGGGTAATTTTCAATTTTCGAACTCAGATTAGCCACTTTTTCGTTGGTTGTTTTTGTTTTACGGAAGCAATAAAAAATTACATAAATGAAGTAATACCTATTTGAGGTATAAAAACCACAGTTATTGTTTAGTGCATGGTAGGAAATAAATTTCTTTTTAACTAACATCTAAAAATATCTTAATTATTTAGCCTTACTGAGCATGTTTTCTTAATTTAGGGGAACTATAAATAGGAAATGACCTGAAATCAAGTAAATTGAAGGCAGAAAATAATTTTTTACATAAAAAATACCAAAAACCCTTAAAATTTTAATGACACAATTATCACCATTAATTATATGGAGATTTCTTTGGTCATATTACCTTTTGACTGTCTTCATTTTTTTTTATTAGTAAAGAATTACTAGGTTTCTACATCATCAGTGAATTTTAAGAAAAAAAACTTTTTCATACTTTTTAAACTTTTTTTAAACTTTAAACTTTTTTTTTTACAAATTCCGAAAAAATATTTTCATAAATATGTAGTTTATGCCTCTTATCTGGTATTTAGTTATTCAAAATATAAATGGAAATGTATCTGAAGAAAAACTAATTAAGAGTTTTGTAAAATCAAATTTGGTAAATTAAAATGTACTTAAGGTAGTAAAAATAGATTTTGAACATCATAAAGCTTGGCTTTTATTTTCAATTTTAACAATATCGTAAATAATTCAGCAGAGGAACATAATCAGGAAATATATCAATACTATTGTAGATTTGATTCCAAGTTGCCAAATGTATTAATAACATTAGACATATATATTCACTAATTTTATTTTTTTAAAAGTACCAAGAGAGCCAGTGTTTCCAGGTTAGGCCTAATTGCTAGATATTAGCATAGATTTACCCTTCAAGTCTAGATTAGATTAAGTTGAACCACTTTGCTAGATCTAATAAGTTTTTAAATCTAACAGACTAGTTTGACTTAACCTAATCTGGGCTTGAAGGGTAAGTCTATGCTAACCACCAGTAAATAGGCCTAACCTGGTAAATGCTAGTTCTCTCAGTACCTACATAAAAAAAGAGAATGTATTGCTTAAAAAAAAATAAAAATAAAAAATATATATATATATATATATATATATATATATATATATATATATATATATATATATATATATATATATATATATATATATATATATATATATATATAGGGACCGACCGGGGTTGGAATTTGGCCGGGGCCGGGGTTCTGGCCGGGGTTTCCTAAAATTTGTAAAGAGGTTAAAAGCACTGAAATTAAAGGTTAACAAAATTAGATATAAGGTTTATTTAATTGTAAGGAAGGAGTAGAATAGCCAACATTCACTTAAATTAATGATTATATGCATTTTCTCCAAAAAAAAAAAAAAATCAAAAAATTACAGTTTTGTATAGTTAAAGTTTAAAAAAAGTACAAAAATTAAAAAAAAAAAAATTCTAATTCATAATAGTGATTTAACAGGTTTACCTAAGTAAGACCCTAAGGTAAAGTTTGAAAAAATGTAAGATATAAAATTATCAATTTAACCTGTATTTATACATATCATTGTTATTTTATTGCCATGTATCAAACTTGTATAATTTAGCTGCATTATTTAAAAATTATTATTTTGTTTATACTTTCAGTCAATATGGCTAAAAGATCAGCTTCTGCAGTATTTGAATACTTTATAATGTTTCAGGATAGGCTCGAAATAGCTAAATGTTAACATCTGCAGTCAGAAAATTTGAAGAGAACCTCCGGGTGCTACAAGTAAAAAAATTTCAACCAAATCTTTTTGGAGTATCTAAAATCAAAACACAAAGATGAACATTCACTAGCAGAAAAGGAGTGGTCAAAAGAAACAGAAAAGAAAAAAAATCTTAATTTTCTTATATTTTGTTTGAAATTTTTTTTTTATTATTTGACTGATTGAGCTGAAATTTTCAAAGTATGTGAATTTTTTCACGAAGTTCTGAGTTGATTTCGAGCATTTTTTTGAGTCTATAACGGTTTGAAACTTATTTGGACCCAAAGTTGAAAAAAATGAATAACTGGATCAAACCACTGGTCCACATGAGCTGAAAATTTAGCTGAATACCTTTGCCCCAATTTCTTGCATTGGTGGGAATAGGTTTTTGATATCACGTCTAGAAAAAAGTTATATAAGCACTTGAAAAAAAATTTGCAAAAATCGTACCCTTCTGGAGGAAAAAATTATTTATAAAAAACGCTAATTACTATTTTTTTTTATTTGTGAATATTGTTTAGAAGAGGGCAGGGCAACAATATTTATTTAGTGCATATTTAAATGCTCTTTGTTTGAAGCGAGATATAGCCTCTCAAACTTTGGGAATTTTTGAAATTTGGCCAAAAATGGACCTTTTTGAAGGCTATATCTCAAAACCAACGAATGTCATCGAATAAAGTACATAGAGGAATTTGTAGCCCCACCCCTCCTCTATACACACCAAAAATAGGAAATGTCATAGTTGTATTTTTTTTTTAAAAATTTTAAAAAAAAAAAAAAAAAAAAAAAAATTTTTTTAGTTAAAAAAATTTTTTTTTCTATAGTTGGTCAGTTTTTGGCTTATAACATTTTTTCTATAACTCTGGGAACAAAAGTCTATTAGAGACTTTTGTATCCCATTTAATTTTGAATAAATAGTCCAATTTTCAGCTCATTCTAAAAAGTGGTTTGGCACCGCCATTCAATTAAAAAAATGGTAAAATTTAAAAAAAAAAAAAAAAAAAAAAAACTTTTAACCGTAATAGACTCGGAAAAACGCTAGAAATGGACTTTTCTTACCGGTAAAAAATCTATATAACTGAAAGTTTCAGCAGAATCGACTGAAAATTAAAAAAAAAAAAAAAATTTAAGTATAATTTGCCATTTTAACCCCGGCCGGCAACCCCGGTTTTCCCTGATTTTTGGCCAGGGGTTGGCCTGGGCCCCGGTCGGTATATATATATATATATATATATATATATATATATATATATATATATATATATATATATATATATATATATATATATATGTGTGTGTGTGTGTGTGGCAACCTGGTATTAATTATAGTATTAAAAAAGAATAAAAAATTTGTAAATTATTGCTTGTAATATTTCAGTATTTTAATTATTTGCTAATAAAAATAGTTACTATTTAATTGAAAAAAATAAAAAGATACTAAAATATACTTTTTAAGTATCTCAAATAGCAGCAATGTTTCCACTTACAAGTAAGATTGAGAAAGTACGAAACTGTAAACAATTGCCAAAAGTACTTGTACTTATATTAGTATCAATATTTTTTATGATGTCATTCTCTGCATATATCACTATAAGGCATGGGCATGTCAGTATAGTCAGCCTAATTATATCATTTTATAATAGGATTTCATTATTTTTATAAATTTTTGAATTTATTGAATTTGATTTTTTACAACTCTTAAATAGTTTTTCTTTAATATAAATTACATTTCTAGTTTATATTTTAAAAAATAACTAAATGCTAGTTAGACTCAAACTGCATATTAACCAAATATTTTCTTTTTTAATATAGGAAATAATTGTAATTATTTAGTGAAAGGGACTGATAACTCATTTTCACCATTTTTTGCAGAGAAAATTGCAAATGCATTAAACATACAGCCAGCGAATTGCCCTAACCTAGTTAACGCTGGCTCTCAATGCTTAAAAAATAAAAAAATAATAAAAAGCTTTGATATTGATATATTGCTTCCATAATAATAATACACACACTGTTTGTGTCATGAAAAAATTATTTCTGGAAACCATGTCTGATCAACTATGGCATCTTTGGTTTATCAGTTCTGGCAACCATAGTTTTGTTTGTTTAGTCATAAATGAAAGCTGTCAATGAGTGTTTTTTATATTAAATAAAGATATTTTTGGTATAAAGTACAAATACTGCTATTTCAAAAAATAATGTTATGGGCCTCACCTGCACTTTTTGTTTTTACATTTTAAAGCATTTGCAATATTTTCTGCAAAAATGGTGAATATCTATTATCAGGCCCTTTCACTAAACAATTACTGAAATGGAATATATGAATTTCTTTATTTATATATTAATAGTAGTGTTTTTAGGTACTGAAAAAGCCAGCTTCCTCCAGGTTGGGTCTATTCATTCACTGTATGCCTACATTTACTCTTTATATTCAGGTTAAATTATCAAACTATTTAGTTTGTTGGATCCAATAAATCAGTTCAACTTAACTTAACCTAGACTTAAAGGGTAAATATATGCATTAGGGTGAGTAAAATTTTTTTCCCATAAACCACATTGTGCACAAACATTAGGATGATTTTGTAACATTGTGTCAAACTATAGGGTTGTGACCCCCCTACCCCTCACACAACATCCTCCCCCCTAAACAATTAGATAAAGAAATAACAATACATCTGTCTTTTAACATTAGCTCAGGTTCTTTTATAAAAACATAATGTTCTTCCAATTCAGTTCCATCTTTTCTTTTAGTTTGATCTTTTCACCCATCAAATCCAATGTATTCAATTTGTCTGTTTTCTAATATCTTTCTGATGGCATTCTTTTTGCCAACACATTTCCTCTCTCTCTCTCTCAACTTTTTTTCTATCCAACATATTACTTTCATTCAGTATCCCCATAGATTTTAATGCTATATTGACTATATCTGTTCTATCCCTAACACTTTTTCAAATTGGGGCAGAGAAAACATGGTCATTTTCAATGTCTCAAAAACTCAATTTCTCCATCTCTCTACTCAACACAATCTTCCACACAACTATGATATCTTTTTTGAAAATACACAACTCAAACCTTCATCTCTCCTTAATATTCTTGGTGTTTCTTTTTCTTGTGATCACATTATTTCTCTTTCTAAAGAAGCTTCTAAAAGGTTCGGTGTTCTGAGGCGCCTACATTATTTTTTTTCATTCCACCCCAGTTGCTTGCTCTGTATAAGGGTTTTGTTCACCCCTGTATGGAGTACACCTCACACATCTGGGGTGGTTCCACTCATACAGCTCTCCTAAAAATAGGTGGAGTCTAGGGCTTTTTGCCTTATCAACTCTCCTGCTCTCACTAATTCTTTCCAGTCTCATTCTTCTCATTGAATTGTTGTGTCACCCTCTCTATACTATTACAATGGACATTGCTCTTCTGAACTCTCGCATCGCATACCTCCTCCATTAAGAATCGCTTTTGTGTCTCTTCTTTCTTCATTGTCTCATCCTTTCTCTATCCAACTCTCTGACCCCAGACTTAACCGTTATGCACAATCTTACATGTACTCTACTGGTAAAGTCTGGAACACACTCCCTTCATCTATTTTCCCAACTTTCTATGACTTGCACACCTTCAAACATCGTGTATCAGGTCGCGCTGGCCTTTAATTTGACCAGTTTTCCGTGTTTCTCCCTAACTCTGGTGGAAATTTTGGTAGGCCAATGGCCTTTGCCCACCAGAGGTGAGATAAAATATATATATATATATATATATATATATATATATATATATATATATATATATATATAATATATATATATATATATATATATATATATATATATATATATATATATATATTACAGGAAAAATAAATGTGTAATTGGTCTAAAAAGACATGGGCAAACATTAAAGTATTAAAATACACTCTATCCAAAAAGCAGCATTGAAAATCAGAAGATTTGAAGCAGGTAAATAATAATAATAATAATTACTGAAACTAAACAACAAGAAATGTAAGAGGAAATTGCAATCCCTTAATCTAAATCTAATTTGTAAAAAGTTATTAAATTAATAGTTAGAAATTAATTTAAATAAAAAAAAATGAGAGCATAAATCGCTCATTTATAACAGCTTAATTGTCCATAAATTTTATTGGAATGTTATGAAAAAGTAAAATTGTATAATGAAGAATATTAAATGCCATTTTGGCTGATATATATATATATATATATATATATATATATATATATATATATATATATATATATATATATATATATATATATATATATATATATATATATATATATATATATATATATATATATATATATATATACACTCTTCATCTACTCCCTGAAAGGGTTTTGACTCTGTCAGTGGAACCAGCAGCTTTCTCCATCTGCTCTAAAAATCCCCCCTCGAAGAGGGCTCTAGAAGATTAATGTTTTTTGGTTCGTTGGTTTCAGTGCCAGTCCATGAACTTTATTTAAACTCACAGGAAGGGTAGGGTTTTCACTCTTTCAGTGGAAGTAGCACTGGCTCCATCTAACCTTTAAACACTATTTTCCAGAGACCTCCAAAAGGTTCTTCTCAGGGCTTTGGTTTTCTTGCTAGTCCTGTCACACTTGCTCTTCATTCTCCTCGTATTGATTTACAGTATATATATATATATATATATATATATATATATATATATATATATATATATATATATATATATATATATATATATATATATATATATATATATATATATAGTAATTGCAATGACTCATGTTGAGAGATGCTATTCAAGTAGGGGGTCATTTGTTTACCTGTCATAACTAGTCTGAGTTAGCATGACGTATTAACCAATAGGAGAATCTTAGATATTTAGTAATTAGGTTCAGGTATTCATTCAAATTTTAAACTTAATTGTACAAGCCATACTTCTGAACTTTAGCTGCATGGTTTATTTGAATTACACTCATCCCAGAGTTACAGGACATTCTGCAAGAATTTTGGAAGAATGTGATTTGTGTGTAGACAAGGATTCTTGAAATTATATGTAGTGATTTATAAATATTGAGACTTAGGTATTTACGCCTTGTTAAAAGCTATTGTGATTTATCAAGAGTCTTCTACAAGCATAAACTTTTAGTGTCTATTCAGGTTATTAATTCGAGTTCTCCACAAAGATGTTGTAAACTGCACATATTGTAAATTCAAAGGATGATGAAGGAACCTTGCTAAAAAAGTCTTTTAACCTGGGTAGGGATATATATATATATATATATATATATATATATATATATATATATATATATATATATATATATATATATATATATATATATATATATATATATATATATATATATATATATATATATATATATATATTAGGGATGGAGCGATACCAAAATTTTTACTGATACCGATACCTAAAAATTCCCCGAAGCCGATACCTGAAAATATGTCGATACTTGCCGATACTACTACCGATACCGATACTTTACTCCTATACAAATTTTTTGCCGATACCGATACTGAAAAGGCCGATACTTACCGATACCGATACTTCACTCCATCCCTAATATATATATATATATATATATATATATATATATATATATATAATATATATATATATATATATATATATATATATATATATATATATATATATATATATATATATATATTTAAATAAATTTTCGAAAAATGTACGAGAACGTAAATCACTCATTTAAAACAGAAAAGTTGTCCATAAATTTTGTTCGAATGTTATGAGTAAATAAAATTATAAATGATATATTCTCATATACTATTACTACTTATAAACTATTCAAATATTACAATATTGAAGTTATGTATCAGATGAGCGATACATATAATGTACAGCACTTGTTCATCAACTAGGATTTACAGGGGAAAAAAATTAATTTTCAGTATTTTTCTTATCACTGATTTAATTCATATTTGTCAGGTAAATTTTGATTATATTCTTTTGTTATTAAAATAAAAACAAAAAAATTATGCTAACAATATAGAATATCCTTGTCAAATTCAACAAATTTATTTACAAGATACTTATGCTCCCTTCCATTTAAGCAAAGTTGGTAACATTTATTGATCAAAAAGAAATATTTTTATTTGAAAAATGTTAATATGCTATTTTTTTTAAACCATAATTTGTAAACCTTAAGCATTGAATATTAAATCTTAATCTTAATCTAAATCTTTTAAATTATCCATTTAAAATTTAAAACTGGATAAATTACAGTAATAAACATTGAGTTATAATTAAGATTTATTTTATTAAACTGTAATTTTGCAATTTTCTTATATTAATGGCGAAAATTGTGAAAAATAGAATATTTGCTCATTTTAACTATTCATTATGATTTTTATGAACTTCACTTTCGATTATTTTTATGTATATGTTTTCAGTGTGATATCTTGTTATAATTTAAACATTCTTTTGAGTGACAGTTCTATTTGCCAAAAAAAAAATTAATATATAAAAAAAATGTACAGCACAGCATTTAGTTAAAGTTTTAGGTTTATGACACCTTTATAAATAATATCCAAAAATAAAAAATATCTGGTTAGAGGGTTTAGATTTTGTAAACCAAATTTATTTTTTACCATTCATGTTATTTTTGTTATATATATATAATATATATATATATATATATATATATATATATATATATATATATATATATATATATATATATATATATATATATATATATATATATATATATATATATATATATATATATATATATATATATATATATATATATATATATATATATATATATATATATATATATATATATATATATATATATATATATATATATATATATATATATATATATATATATATATATATATATATTATTTATTTATTTTTATTTTACAGATTTAACAATGGAAAAAAGCAGCAAAATATTTACTTCATATCGTGCCTTAGGCTTAGTTAGTAATGACATTCCCCTTGTTGTTCGATATATTAAAAGAAGGAAAGAAAATTTGATTGTTACTGTTATTGGTAATTCTTTTCATACCTACGGAGAAAGAAAATTAAGACTACTGTCAGTTGGCAACCCTCTCACAAATCCAATAACTTGCGTATCTGCTGATACTTACCACGTTTATACAGCTGTTGATAGTACTATTTATGCATGGAGAAGATCCACAGAATTAATGCACACATACCCTGGTCATTCTGGAAGCGTCAAATTAATAATTCCATTTGGACCCCATATTATATCCGTTGATAATAAAAACATATTGTATGTGTGGGATGTTAAGTCTGAAGAAATATATCAAAAAAAGGAATTTCCTGATAATTTTGAAATAAGCTGTATAATGCACCCAGCAACATATATCAATAAAATTTTAATTGGAAGCAAACAGGGCAAATTAGAGTTATGGAATATAAACTCAGAAAAACGTATATATTCATTTGAAGGTTGGGGATCTGAAGTACATGTTTTAGAGCAAGCTCCAGCTCAAGACGTTGTCGCGATAGGGCTCGATAATGGTGAAATTTACTTACATAATCTTAAGGTTGATAAAACTCTCTTTAGTTTTAAGCAAGAGTGGGGACCTGTAACAACTATTAGTTTTAGAACAGATGGGCCTCCAGTTATGGTTTCTGGGAGTACTTTAGGACACATTGCTATTTGGGATCTGCAGGAGAGACGATTGGCTTCACAGATATGGAAAGCTCATCAGAAGTCAGTTACGGGTTTGAAGTGTTTGAAAGATTCTCCAAAGATGGTAACTTCTTCCCCTGATAATACACTTAAAGAATGGATTTTTGATATGTCTGATGGAGGTGCTCGTCTTCTAATAATAAGGGATGGTCATTCTGCTCCTCCACTTGCTGCAAGGTTTCATGGAAGCTTGGGAGAGAACATATTATCTGGTGGTGAGGATTCATCACTTAGAATGTTTTCAACTGTCTCAGATTTGTTAAATAAAAGTTTTGGAGTTGCTTCGTTTAATAAAAAGGCAGCCAAAAGGTCTTCTGAGAAAAGGGAGAGACATAAGATGCCACCTATTGTTGCTTTAACTTCTGAAACAACTCAGGAAAAACCCTGGGATAATATAGTTTGCATTCATCGAAATTGTAGAATTGTATCCACTTGGTCCTTTGATAAACAAAAGTTGAATGAAAATAAATTGCAAGAAAAAAAAATTAGATCTAAAGAATATGTTAAAGCATATGCCTCGTCTATGGCCTTATCATTTTGTGGAAATTACATAATAATTGGCTTCAGTTCAGGAAATCTAGATAAATATAACATCCAGAGTGGAATTTATCAAGGAAGTTATGGTTCTCCTGATACTGCTCATGAAGATACAGTTAGTGGTGTAGTATGTGATGGTTTAAATCAAAGAGTAATATCAGGGGATCTGAGTGGTACTTTGAAATGTTGGGAATTTCGAAAATTAAAACAGTTAAATAAATTGAACTTTGATTGTGGTATATCAGCTCTTCATCTAAATAGAGATTCTGGCTTACTTTCAGTAGTTATGGAAGATTGGAGCATACAGGTTATTGATTTCGATACCGCAAAAGTTGTCAGATTATTAACTGGCCATACAAATCAAATAACAGATACTGTGTTTTCACCTAATTCCAAATGGTTGGTTTCTTCTTCTTGGGATGGATCGATACGTACTTGGGATTTACCTTCTGGTTGCTGTGTAGACATATTTTGTGTCCCATCACCAGCATCGTCCATTGCTTTGTCCCCAACTGGGGAATTCTTAGCAACAGTACACACTGGTCATCTTGGCATTTATTTGTGGGCAAATAGATCATGTTTTCAACACGTTTCTCTTAGTCCATTATCAGAGTCTTTTATACCACCTGTTGTTCCTCTTCCATCAGTTAGTATAGATGAAGGGCGCATGCCGTTAGCGGAAGGCGAGGATGATTGGGAGGAGGAGGAGGAAGAAATGGATATCATAGTGGAGGAGTATGCTTCACCTGAACAAATATCTAAAGACCTTATAACTCTAGCTCTTTTACCGACGTCTAGATGGCTTAACCTTTTGAATATCGATACAATAAGACGAAGAAATAAACCAAAGGAACCAATTAAGGTACCTAAAAGTGCTCCTTTCTTTATTCCAACAGTTCCAGGTCTTGAATTTAAGTTCCAAGAAAAAACATTAGATACTGAGGAAGGGTCCTCAAGAGTTAGAAATGTTTCAATATTTTCTTCATTGACACCTTTTGGTGAAATGTTGAATGAAAAAAAATATGAAGAAGCTATGAAAATGCTTATGAATATGGGACCATCTGCTATTGATGTAGAAATAAGAGAGTTGGATCCTTTTACTAGTGGGTCAGATAAACTTCTTTTAAATTTTCTTCGAATGATCAAATATTGTTTATCAAATAAGAAATATTTCGAAGTAGCTGAAGGTTACTTAAGTCTTTATCTTAAAATTCATTCGGACTATGTCTTAGAAAATGAAGAAATACAGGAATTATGTCAGAAACTTTTAAATTGTGAGAGAGAGAGTTGGCATTCAATAAAAAATTCTTTAAACAAATCTTTAAGTTTAATATCGTATTTTAAAAATTCTGCTGTAATAAATTATTAACCAAATAATGAAGGGGTCATTCAACAAAACCAGGTCTTGGATTTGAAATTTATGATTACACTAGAAACAAGTTTTCAAAAATTTGGATTATTTTACGCTGTTGATCAAGATTCTTTTAAAATTTTAAATGTTTTGACTTTATAGATTCAGTTTTTATTCATTGAAATAAGGGAAATAAAATATTATTCCTAAGTTATCATTTTGTAACAATTTTATTTGTTTCAAAGTGAATGTGATAAAAATAATTATTTGTATTTAGATATTCCTGTTGCATATGAAGAAGAGAAAAATGCATTTGAATTAAGTCAGAATTTTTTAATTGCTGGAAAAGTTGTTGACCTTTTTGTAAAAAAATTTTATATAAATATTTTTTTATTTCAGAAATTTATTTAGTATAAATTATAAACAAGAATTTTGGTTTTATTTTCTTTTAAATGATTTATATAAATGAATTTTGTATTTTCATGTGAATTTTATTTCGTAGAAAGGATTTTGAACTTAGTTTGTAATAACTTTGAACATAATAGATTTAGCTACAAGACATCCATACCTTATTTAATTTTTATTTTTATTTTGTGAATTGAAAAATATTTAAACTAAACTAATAATTATTTTTGTTCCATGTTTTGGTGTATTGTGTGTGTGTTCGTATCAAAAGCTCTACAAGATGTATTCAAGATTTTTGATTTGGAATTTTTTATTCTTCTCGTTTCAATATCCATTTTAAGACTAGTGATTATAATATACATTTTGGACCTAATGGTGGTCATGTCATTTTTGTTTGAAAATTTATAGAAAGTGGTAGAAAAAGTTTATTCATATTTTTACTCGAAAACTATTTTTAGATAACTAAACTAGTTCAATTTGTCATTGAATATCATCTTTAGATAAAACTAATTTTGAAATTTGAAATTTTTATTAATTTAGTTCCAGTTTAATTCGCATTTGATTTACCCAAGGTCTTTTATACTTTTTGATTGGATACATCAGTGTCAATGTAATACAACAGACAAAAGAAACGCAGTATTTATTTATTTTTTTTTTTTGCATAGAAGCAGTGTTACTGGTGAAGCTTAATTTTTTTTAAACAAAACTTTTATTTATTGAGTTAGTCATAAGTACATTACAGCTGCGTCATATTTTTATTATTATTTTTTCAGGGAGTGTGATCCAGACATAGTAGAGTACATGTAAGATTGATCATAACTTAATTCTAGGGTTAGAGAGTTGGAAAGAGAAAGGATAAGACTGTAGAAAGTGAGTCGGACGAGCCCTCAATGGAGAAGGTATTCGACTGGATATTAAAAAGAGCGTGTCCTTTGTAATAATGATAGTATAGAGTGGCACAACAATTCGATGGGCATAAAGAAACTAGATTTAGTGCATAAGAGCGAGAGTAAAATCCTTAGACTTCACCTTTTCAAGGAATTATACTAATGGAACCACTCCACTTCTATACAGAGGAAATATTATACACAAAACAAACTAGAAGGTCGTTAAAAAATTCCGAAGGTTGCTAGAAACAAACTCTTAGAAGCTTGTTTAGATTTTAGAAGACAATAATGTGAACCTTACAAGGAAGATCACGAGAAAGGAATATTAAGGACACGAAAGTTTGAATTTTGTGTTTTCAATGTTGTGGCGTTTTTTTCAGATCAAAACGTAATAACTAGCATTATTTAGCTTTAAGTTGATATAGGAAAAAAAATTCAAGAATTAACTTCTCAGTTACTGAAGAGTAATTTTTTCAAAATCAAACTGCTTTGATTTTTTTTTATTATTATTATTATTATTTAGCTCACAAAAGATAAGCAACTTTTAAATGTTAATTTTTTAAAATTTTCAAAATAGGTCATGAGATATGGCTACCTTTCCAATATATATGATAGTAAAAAAAAAGGATTTCCTTGCCAAAATGCAAAATGACTATTTGAAATTTAATTAAGCCTCAACTATTATAAAGACTTGCAGCTTAATAATGCTGGTCATCACGTTTTTGACCTGAAAGAAAAGGGAATTAGTTTAAATGAAAGAGTAATCTTGGACTTACCATATACAGTTTCCCCCCAAAAAAATTGTTCTCTTTGACAAGTTTTGAATTATATTTTAGCAATAAGAACTTATTAGAGGCATATTTTGAATAGAAGAGTCAATTGAAAGGATAGTACGAAAGAGGTGAAGAAGAATAATATAAAACCTCAGTCATACCTTTGTATTCAGAACTTGAAGATTTGTAACGAACAAACAAAAAAAAAACTTTTATAGTTAAAACGTCTAACGCGTTGACGATTATTTGAAAACAGGTAGCTTGTTTAGGAGCCAAGCTGCTAAGTGCTACAGCGGTACAAAAACAAACCAATTTCATAAAATTTTACCGAGAATTTAATATAAAATCTCCAATATAAAAGGAAACTTAAAACAGATAAAGTATATACACTAGATAAAATAGTGAAAGCATATAATCAGTTTTTATAATAAATGATTTATGTCTCTAGTGTTGGTTAACGATACAGTATTTCCACTAAGTAGACTGCACTTTGATTTCCTTGCCAAATGAAAAATGAGT
This sequence comes from Armadillidium nasatum, assembly GCA_009176605.1. NCBI lineage: Eukaryota > Metazoa > Arthropoda > Malacostraca > Isopoda > Armadillidiidae > Armadillidium > Armadillidium nasatum. The sequence goes on along the minus strand of SEYY01002332.1, from coordinate 238,035 downwards.
ATTTAAAATTTAATTGAACCTCAAATATATGATTTATGTTTCTAATATGTGGGTTAACGATACAGTGATTAACTAAAGTACGTATTTTGAAGACGCGCGGTTTTGATACCGCATGCAGATCCTAAGAAATTGGAGAAATATCCATGAGGCGTGAACTTTTTATAACACCCAAAAAAAAGAAAGATAATTTTAACATATTTCATTGTCATTTTTAAAAATGTAGATCCGAACACCTTTAACATTTATTACACTGCTGAGTTAGAAAATTTCGATATGTGGATTATCGATATATTAAAAAATTAATTAACATCTTCGATATTATCGGCAAAAAATATTAATTTATATATATATATATATATATATATATATATATATATATATATATATATATATATATATATATATATATATATATATATATATATATATATATATATATATATATATATATATATTTATATATATTATATATTAAACCGTCCATAATCGGGAAAACTATAAAATCTCCGATATATCCTGCAAAAAAGCAATATCAAAAAATAATGGGGCCTGAGTGTCGAAATTGTGATTCGTTATTTTCTTTGTATCACGATCATTCTTAACATAGTTATTACATTCTTAGGGAGAGCATAGTAAATTGATATATTTACCGTGGGAGAGCATCACGAGCTCTCATTGCGTGTGGACGTGTTTCACTCTTTGAACTCGTGATGGGCAGTATTTTGTTTGCCTGGAAGGACGGCATAATCCCTCGTCGGTGAGGTCCGCTCTCAAAAACAAAACTAAACAAAAAAAAAAAAATTTACATTTTTAGAGATAAAGAAGCATACAATCACTCTGACTGCAAGAATTTAAAAGTTTGAAAAATTAAGAAAATCAAATCTATAACTCGAGAGCAAGATCGGAATTTTACCGGCTCTTGTCTAAGTTAACTAGCCATGTCACAGATAGTTCTAATAGTGTAAATTTTGACATCCGTGGATGCTAAATTATTATTGCCAAAATAAAGGGATGCTGTGAAATATTAGTAGGGTATAGTTCTTTAATAAAGGGATGCTGTGAAAATGAAATGTGTTAGTAGGGTATAGGTCTTTGGAACAGCTTGATTGTGAACGTAGGAACATAGGAAAATAGAGACAGTTAGAAGCCACAAGGGCCTATCGAGACTGTCCCAGTCCAAACAAATAATAATAATAACAATACTAATACATGCACAAAAGGCTAGGTCTATCCTTTCCCTAGTTATCAGTTCATTCATGCAAAGATAAAAGCAAAACCAAGCCCAACTACACTTGCAAATGAACCATCACCCACTACAAATAACTCATTAGGCTTAGTCATAGGTTGATCTGTTGATCTAAAAATTCATATATACTCGCCAATTTGGCTTAGTCAAGTTATATTATATAATACCTAAACCATCCATAAATCTATCTAGCCCCCTTTTAAATTTGACAAGAGAATCACAGTCAACAATCTCTTCTGGCAAGTCATTCCAAAAATTAACAACTCTATTACTGAAAGAGTATTTTCTTAGATCGAGATAGCAGGGCTTCTTTTTAATTTTCTTATCATGTCCTCTAGTTACTCTTCCACAGTCCAATATAAAGTATTTTTCAATCTCTGTATTACTGTCAGATGCAAATATTTTGTAAACTTGTATCATATCCCCTCTGAGAAATCTCCTTTCAATTGAGAACATTCCTAACTCCTTCAACCTTCAGGGGATGATTTTCAGAACAATCTCAATGAAGCAGATCTTCAAAAATAGTAATGTGGATTTATAAGATTTTGGGAGATAATTGCCCAGGGTATCATATAAATGTGGCAAATAGAGACAGAAGGAAAGCATAAACCCACATCTACATAGACTCCCACTTCCAGCTTATAAACCATGCATGCAATTTAATACAAAGAGGTATCCTCATAAATAATGATTATAATTTTTTTTTTTTTTTTTTTTTATCTTCTATAGGTACTATGTATGGTAAAACCTCATTTAGGATAATAAAAGAAAAAAAAATGCATATTAAAAACTGTCCCCCAAAAAGCCAAAATATAAACTTAACCTCTCAAGCCCCTAATTGTATACCTCATGCCTACCAGGTATCTAATTCAAAAGTGTGGATTGGAATGTTTATTGAATGCCTGATTAATAAATATGCTTGACAGGTGGAGTTCAAAAGTATAGATTGAGAAATTTATTGTATGGTTGATTAATAATTTTAAAATATTCATGATAATTATTTTATGAAAATAATAGTGTTAGTTCGTTTTTTAATATTTATTGAAAAATAATTTATAAAGAAAGAATTTTGTACTGTTTAATTTTTGTTTACATATTAATATAAGCAAAGATGGTCTAGAGTAGTGGTCCTTAACCTTTTTTTGAGTCACAGACCCCTTTAAGAATCTGATGAAAGCTATGGACCCCCTTTAACATTTATATATATATATGAAATTTGATAAATTGTCTGTTCTTACACAATTATATGTATTACAAAAATATTCCTGCAAAATCATAATATATATATATACAATATATAATTATAAACAATGTATTATGCGAAATTGAAACTGTTAAGAATTAGTTTTCAATAGGCATTAGTTATTAATATTTATCTGATCCTTGCAGACCCCTTGTAACACATCCATGGACCCTGGTTTAGAGTAAGAAAGTCAGTCAGATTTTAATCATACCACATACATTTCAGATACTTAGGCCTGCCCATAATTATTACTATAAAAAATGAAGGGGTGCTGTTGAATGTGTTAATAGGAAACAATTTTTGGAACCACCCAACTGTGAATGTAGTTTCTTAGCACCTATTGGAAATTTGTTTTAATTTATAAATGTGTTTATTTAGTTCAAAGCCAACTCAGATTATTTTTTACTTTATGAAAATTATGAATACAAACCAAAATTTATCAAAGAAAATATATTGGTGTGGAGTACTAATTTTATTTAATAAAAATTCACTAAAAAAAAATTTTTACTTTAAAAAGTGATATCAATACTCACATTTTCAAGATAGAATCATATCCCTTTTTTATCCAAAGTAATAGAAGACCATATTACTATTTGTATATTTTGTAACCAAATTTTTTTAATACATAGGAGCTAATTTTTTAAATTTAATATATGAAATATAAGTAAACTGAAAGTCTGTGAAATATATATATATATATATATATATATATATATATATATATATATATATATTATATATATATATATATATATATATATATATATATATATATATATATATATATATATATATATATATATATATATATATATATATATGAACCGACCAGGGCCCTAGCCAACCCCGGCCATTTTTACTGACCCTGGCCAAAAATCAGGGAAAACCGGGGTTGCTGGCCTGGGTTAAAAGGACAAATTATACTTAAATTTTTTTTTTTTTTAAATTTTCAGCCGATTCTGCTGAAACTTTCAGTTATATAGATTTTTTACCGGTAAGAAAAGTCCATTTCTAGCGTTTTTCCGAATCTATTACGGTTAAAAGTTTTTTTTATTTTATTTTTTTTTTTTTTTTGAAATTTTACCCTTTTTTAATTGAATGGCGGTGCCAAACCACTTTTTAGAATGAGCTGAAAATTGGACTATTTATTCAAAATTAAATGGGATACAAAAGTCTCTAATAGACTTTTGTTCCCAGAGTTATAGGAAAAATGTTATAAGCCAAAAACTGACCAACTATATATATATAAAAAATATATATTTTATATATAAAAAAAAATTTTTTGAACTAAAAAAATCCACCTTTTCAGAAAAAATTTTTTAAAAAAAAATACAACTATTACATTTCCTATTTTTGGTGTGTATAGAGGAGGGGTGGGGCTACAAATTCCTCTATGTACTTTATTCGATGACATTCGTTGGTTTTGAGATATAGCCTTCAAAAAGGTTCCATTTTTGGCCAAATTTCAAAAATTCCCAAAGTTTGAGAGGCTATATCTCGCTTCAAACAAAGAGCATTTAAATATGCACTAAATAAATATTGTTGCCCTGCCCTCTTCTAAAAAATATTCACAAATAAAAAAAAATAGTAGGTTGCGTTTTTTATAAATAATTTTTTCCTCCAGAAGGGTACGATTTTTGCAAATTTTTTTTCAAGTGCTTATATAACTTTTTTCTAGACGTGATATCAAAAACCTATTCCCACCAATGCAAGAAATTGGGGCAAAGGTATTCAGCTAAATTTTCAGCTCATGTGGACCAGTGGTTTGATCCAGTTATTCATTTTTTTCAACTTTGGGTCCAAATAAGTTTCAAACCGTTATAGACTCAAAAAAATGCTCGAAATCAACTCAGAACTTCGTGAAAAAATTCACATACTTTGAAAATTTCAGCTCAATCAGTCAAATAATAAAAAAAAAAATTTCAAACAAAATATAAGAAAATTAAGATTTTTTTCCTTTTCTGTTTCTTTTGACCGCTCCTTTTCTGCTAGTGAATGTTCATCTTTGTGTTTTGATTTTAGATACTCCAAAAAGATTTGGTTGAAATTTTTTTACTTGTAGCACCCGGAGGTTCTCTTCTAATTTTCTGACTGCAGATGTTAACATTTAGCTATTTCGAGCCTATCCTGAAACATTGTAAAGTATTCAAATACTGCAGAAGCTGATCTTTTAGCCATATTGACTGAAAGTATAAACAAAATAATAATTTTTAAATAATGCAGCTATAAATGATACAAGTTTGATACATGGCAATAAAATAACAATGATATGTATAAATACAGGTTAAATTGATAATTTTATATCTTACATTTTTTCAAACTTTACCTTAGGGTCTTACTTAAGTAAACCTGTTGAATCACTATTATGAATTAGAATATTTTTTTTTTAATTTTTGTACTTTTTTTAAACTTTAACTATACAAAACTGTAATTTTTTGATTTTTTTTTTTGTGGAGAAAATGCATATAATCATTAATTTAAGTGAATGTTGGCTATTCTACTCCTTCCTTACAATTAAATAAACCTTATATCTAATTTTCTTAACCTTAAATTTCAGTGCTTTTGACCTCTTTACAAATTTTAGGAAACCCCGGCCCCGGCCAAATTCCAACCCCAGTCGGTCCCTATATATATATATATATATATATATATATATATATATATATATATATATATATATATATATATATATATATATATATATATATATATATATATATATATATATATATATATATATATATATATATATATCCGGCCTAACTCACTATAGATATATGTTTATTTTATAATAATAATAATGAAGAAAAGATGGTTTGTTATTGGTATTATTATTATTATTATTATATTATTATTATTATTATCATCATTATTATTCAGAAGAAATTTATCGTATACTTGTGAAAAGATCAGATAATTATTATTATTATTATCATTTAAAAGTTAAATTTAACACTTCATATCATATAAAATTTTTCTTTTATTTCCAGGTTATTACAAATTAATTATGTTGCCATGGGCTTTGATATTAAGATCAGTAAGAATTTATGCTCCATATCTTATGCTACCTTTTGCAGCAACAATTGGAATTGTTGGGATATATATATATATATATATATATATATATATATATATATATATATATATATATATATATATATATATATATATATATATATATATATATATATATATATATATATATATATATATATATATATATATATATATATATATATATATATATATATATATATATATATATATATATATATATATATATATATATATATATATATATATATATATATATATATATATATATATATATATATATATATATATCCCTTGCATAACGTAATTCTGTATTTTTGTATATAAGATCCACATAATTCATAAATCCAAAAATTATATTAACCAGTAGGAAAAATAGTAATTCATCCTTATTGAATATTTTGGATTGTTTTTTATTTTTTTGTTATTTTTTTTTAATTAAAATATAAATATTCGCCATTTAAGCAAATAACACAATAAGCAAATGACAAAACTATTAAATGATGTATGGTAAAAATTGAAAATTTTATTTATTTAGGAAAATATAAAATGGTTGAATAGTTTTTATATTAATTTTCTCTTCAGTACATTTCGTTTCAGTTAGTATTTAAGTTGATATCAGCTGTTTTATTAATGAATTTAATGTATGGAAAATTTTATTATCATCATTCCTTTAAGACATCGTCACATTTTAAAGTCGATTTAAATTTTAATATTTGTATTGTTACTTATTTTTAAAGATAACATGATTTAAGTTTGTCAGGTTGTTGGTGGTGTTGTCAGTTGTATATATATATATATATATATATATATATATATATATATATATATATATATATATATATATATATATATATATATATATATATATATATATATATATATATATATATATATATATATATATATATATATATATATATATATATAATTGTCATCATGATAAATCTAGAATTATAAAAATTTATATTGCTTTTATTTATAACAGAATTTTTATACATTTTCCAGTTCATAAATTAGCTTATCCCTCATCTATCTTTATATTGAATATTTTCAACTTTACTTTTGTTTTATAGAATTGTATGACATGACAATATTTACTAATTATAAAATGTCAAGCTCTTTTTTTATTTTGTTAAAAAAATTGCTAAATACTTATCTCAAAGCATGTCGAATCAGATGAAATTTTGGCTTATATTGTTGATTTGACACGAGATTTTATTTTTAAGTTTGAGGTTAAATATAGGTCGTTTAAATTAAAACAAAAAAAAAAATATGGTGGAATCAATTTTAATAGTTATGGTTAAAAATGTACACAAGAGTTACTCTTAAAATCACCCAAATATTATTAAAGTTGATATAAGACTACATAACATTAAACTGATGAAAAATTCTGAAATTCCATTTTACCTATTGTTATCCTATCCTAGTAGAGATAATTTGTGAATTATGGTTACCCTTGCTTTAATTTTCAGCTAAAATATAAAGTTTCGTGTGTGTTCTGACTTTTCATTTTTCTCTATCCAAAAGTTACTAAACAATGCATTTTTATTTTTCGATGTAAGATATCTTGTCATTTAATTAAAGGTTTATTTCTTTGTCATTTTCTCAAAATCTTTACTGTAGTTCAGTTCTGTTTCATTATTAAAATACTTGTAGATCTTTTTATTGTTATTAATTCACTAGATTGAGCTATTACAAATCAATAAAATCACACAAGAATACTTTTTATTCCGTTTGACATACATGGATCCCTGACAAATAAAGGTAATTTATATTTCGTTAAGAGGAATTAACACCCCTATATACTTGAACACATCTGACAATCGTTCCAATGTGATTGATAAAACAAAACTCTTTTTTGCAGGAATGGTGCCTCTATGATAAAATAATTTTTTCATTTGTAAAACTATTACCACATGCTTGCCTCTCTTTTTAACTCCATTACCTTTTGTTTTTGTGAAGGGTTTGCTACATTGTTGCCCAACTTCGAGAATCTGTAAAGTGAGCTAATGAAGGAAAAACAGAAATCCAAACTACATCTTTCAGTACCTAAGAAGGGCAGTCTAATTAAATAAATATATTGTTAGGAGAAATAGAAAATTATTTCACATCTGAAACTGACGTTCCTTTCTTGTTATGAAAATTTTTGCAAGGTTTCTTGATTAGAGTTTTTATTAGTCAGAAATTATTACTGATTTATCGAATCCCAGGAATGGATTTTTGAAATTAGAAAAGTTACCTTTTTATTTATTTTTGTACATTTAATTTTACTTGAAACAAAGAAAGATTTCTGTTTTATAAAATAAAATTTATCCTTGTTTTAAAATAAATAAAACTTCAAGAAAATCTTTCATAAAGTTTCAGTATTTATAATTGGAAAAATATTTATTTATTTTTTTTTTTTTTTTTGAATATGATCTCTGAAATTTATAATAAGCACATCTAGGCTTGACCACTAAGTTTTGTTAATAAACTGACCACAAAAAGTATTCTCATGTTCAACAAAGGTGAGAAAATAGATTTCAGTGGATCAAGTAAATGTTGAGAGTTCTGTCACCATTAACATCAAAGCCAATAGATATAATTTATAATTCTTTGACTCTTGTAGCAATAATTCTTAATTATAAATTATGACTATAAGGTAGATGTAAATGCTATTTACAAGTTAAGGAATGCAGCTAAAAGCAGTTTTAATTTCACGGAGGTCTGTGGTGTGGTCAGTAACCTTATCTTTAATCATTCCAAGAGCTCTACTTTCAGCGAACCAGGTTTCAGTTGATAAACTAATGTAGCCTTCGTCAGGAGCTGACCCATGCCATTTAATGATTGATTAACTTCTTAAAATCTTCTGCCCCTCGTAGACGAAATATTAATACTATATAATTTCTTCCAAAGTTCAAATTGTAAAGCAATATTTTTATTAAATTTCTTTTACATTTGCTTATTTTTAATATTGTAATATGTATAGTCCCGTTCCTAAATGTTAGTTTAATTTTTTAATGCTGAGTTGTAGGAATTTGCTATTCTCATTTGTTAAAATATTATAGTATCCTTACATTGCAGTGTTTTGAGAAAACTATAATTGATTCCTTAGTTTCATTTTTTAAAGAATTCTGTATTTGAATTATTACCATTTCAAGCACTATGGCCCCATCTTTTTTAAAACATTTTATATTTCTTCAGTTGCCATATAAGGACATGTATTCATAAAGTTTTCCATTGTCATATGCCCCACTTTGTTTAATTACTATTATTTAAAAATCAAGAATGTCAAATACCCTTCAGGTTTTAGGTATTTAATATTTTCACTTTTCGGATATTTTAGAATTTTTTTTTCAATTACTTTATTAGGCCCCAGAGTCTCATATTTTTAAGTGTATTAATATTTATAGAAATGCAAAATCAGCCCCCCTCCCCCAAGCTAAAATTTTTAAAAACAAATCCTACCTTTTAATAATTTTTTTTCTTTTGCAGGTATAACATCGAATCATATTTTAGGGAACACTCTCCTAATCAAAGACCTTCTATTAAAGATGAAAGAAATGATAGGCTTTTAACAGAAATATTAGAATCAAAATCAGAAAGAAAATCTCTATTTAGTGAAAGTTCTTCCGCTCCAAAAACAATATTTGATAAAAACGTATCTCCATCTTTAGAAAAAGACAATTATAAAGACTAATAATAAAGCTTAGAAAATTATTATTTTTCAAATAAATAATGGATAAATAGCATTTTTTATTATTATTTATAATAACGTTGGGAAAAGTAAATGGATATTTAAGGATTAGAAGGTTGACGAATTGTGAAATTGAAATAAGCTTATTGTTTAATACTTGTAAAGTTGAAGTAATTGTAGGCAGTCATGTATATTTTGAAAGATTAAAAACAATGAAAGTTGATTATGGCGTTAGTAAGGTTTGTTATTATAACTATAAATGTAAAAAATAAGACAATAGTAGGACATATATTCTTAAATGGATAAAATTTGTACATATCGATATGTTTATAAATATGCACGAACTTTTGAGCTTCAAAAAATCCACCCTGAATATTATTATTATGAAAGATTTTGTGTAATTTTTTTGTACGAAATTTAAATGAATCTGTGATATCTTAAAAATGCTTTGTACAAATAAATGGGCATCTTTTGTTTTTTTTTTATTTTAAAACTTATATTTTTTAATTTATTAATGTGGTATAAATAGGATTTACGAATTTCAATTTTGTACTTGGAATAGGTAGGCAAACTTTGCTCTTTATTACTCGAGTAGGTACTAAAATAAATATTTTTTGCTTCTTTAGTTACCACAAATTAACTATTTAGGAAAAAAAAAACTAAAGATTCGCCTAATTATTATTTGTGCAGGAAATTAATATTTATTAAATAATGCAAATGTAACAAAAATGTAATGAAGTTCGTCTAAAAGCTTTTTAAAGGCTGCACTTTGAGGTTGGTCAATCCTAATGTTTTCATCGTTACTTTGGATCTGTAGAATATTTTATTCTTCTGGTGAAAATTCGTTTAAAATCTACCATAGAAGCTAAAGTAGCTTTTCATATTTGCGCCATTCTGGTCACTAATTTCACCTTATAGAATGATAACGATATTTTCCTGAGCAATATTCTATTCAATTGTAAAAGAAGGGGGGGGGGCGAAGAGTTTATCACCATTTAAAATTTTAACCTTAGGGGATAGGGGGAGCTAATTATAATAATTTGATAAAATAAAAATATACCCAATTTACCTAGAGAGGAGAAAGTTTTGCTGGTGAGTGACATTATTCACGAATGAAGAAACTAAGATATAGAAAATGAGTGATGCTGCGAGATTCGAATAGATAACATTTTCATGATAAAAAAGCAGTTAAGAATGTGCAACGGTACGAGTAGAATTGTAATAGCACTAATGGTCGAATTCAGTTAAAATAATGTAAGGTATATAGTTTCACGTTAAAGTACCATCGGAACAGACCAGTTCAATTGGCATCACGGAAATAATAAGTGGTATCTAATCTCTAGAATAAGCCGGATGAATATGTTCAAATAGTATGGCAAGTTCAGTGAAGAAATAGAAGTTACACATTTAATATAAGCAACGTTGGAATTTTACAGAATACGCTACATAACCTTATAGCATGTCTCTACTGGAATGAGTAAAGAGAAGGGCATAGGTGCAACTTGAAAGCGTTTTGAAACTGACCAACTAAGCTCCGTGGAGAACACGGCTGTAGACTCACTGAATAGATGAAAAGACGTCTGGTAAGAAACTTTCAAAAATTCTGACTGATACGTAGGTATTAACATTGTGAATACGATAATCGTGTTGTCAAATGAAAAAATGTATTGTTGGTACAGTTAATAGTCTCTCAAAACGTTGAAGTGAGCTCGTAAGGTTTAATATATCCTCAAATTATGAAAACACTCTTGATACACAATATATAAAGATAAATCAATTTAATGGGACATTTGGTTGCTTTTAACTTAGCTATCAAATTGCGAATTGGTAAGTACACAGATCTAAGAAAGTACAGTATATCAGTTAGAGCAGCTAAATAAGGTAAGGGTGTGATTTAATACATAATAGATAATCAGGAATATTTAACAGTTGATATTAGAAATGATGATAGGCATATGTAAAATTAATACATATTTACCCTTTTTTAAAAGCACATTTTTCATAAGCACTTACAGTATTACCCTCATATATTTAAAATATTAAGGATTAAGAGAAAAAATTTTTTTTAACAAAATATAATTATAATATGATAAGTATACATATAATGTTATGAAAAATTTTTAAAATGATATTCAAAATACAAAGTAAATTAAACATATTACAAAAATCTTTAAAACAAGATTAAATAAACCTTTACAAAAATATAAAAGTGATATATATATATATATATATATATATATATATATATATATATATATATATATATATATATATATATATATATATATATATATATATATATATATATATATATATATATATATAATATATAAAATAAAAAAATAATAAAATTCTACAATTTAAAAAAAAATTGTAAATACAATATAAAGCATCTATTAAGAACTTTCTTAAAAGGAAACCTTTTCTAAATCTTTAAAATATTATATATATATATATATATATATATATATATATATATATATATATATATATATATATATATATATATATATATATATATATATATATATATATATATATATATATATATGGTTCAATTCAAAAAATAAATCTATATAGGTCCCCTTATTTTGCAAATTTCCAGTAAAGAAAGGCAGACTATATATATATATATATATATATATATATATATATATATATATATATATATATATATATATATATATATATATATATATATATAATATATAATATATATATATATATTAATAAAATAAAAAAAAAAAAAATAAAAAAAAAAATATATATATATATATATATATAATATATATATATATATATATATATATATATATATATATATATATATATATATATATATATATATATATATATATATATATATATATATATATATATATATATATATATATATATATATATATATATATATATACAAGCTCCTAAAACTTCAAATGCTTTTTAAATATGTTTTATACTGCTAGAACCCATTTTTTGATATTTTTACAGTAACTCAGTTTTTGAATTTTTTTTTTTTAAGACTCTTCATATAATATGGCAGGAGCTCATCCAGAACCATTATGAATGCACTGGACAAGAATATACTCGATGACATATTTTGTAACTTTTTCTTATAAATCTGAATCAAAGAAAAGACTGAAATAAAAATCTATTCTGCCACAATATATATACGGTGTATATATATATATATATATATATATATATATATATATATATATATATATATATATATATATATATATATATATATATATATATATATATATATATATATATATATATATATATATATATATGAAATAATACCTTTGTAACTCACCTGTTCAAATGTTTTGCCAATGTTTTGCGAAGATTGGCTGGAAATTCAAGAAATAATGATAAAAAGAGAAATTTAAATACATTTACAATATGTTAAACTGTACACAATTAAAATCTATACATCGTTACAATTTCTTACCAAGAACTGAAATCTTGCTTTCTGAGGTATGCATTCACCCCATTACAGAATTGGAAACACCTGTTTTTTAAGCACAAAAGCACCGGATTATTTTTCTAAAATATTTTATCCTGATGCAAAATGCTTGAAGCTGAAATAATAAATAATAATAATTAATGATAATAATACAGTAAAAATAGAGGCAAATATTATATATATTATATTATATTATATTATATATATATATATATATATATATATATATATATATATATATATATATATATATATATATATATATATATATATATATATATATATATATATATATATATATATATATATATATATTTAATTACCATTTAATTCATCAAAAAATTCTTGGACACTCTTATATTTTTTAATATTCTCAAGAGTAGGTTCAGAGGAACATTCTAAGGCAGTAGTTAACAAATTGATTCTTTCCTTTAATTCCTCATTCATCTGCTTCAAAGTCTCATTTTCACTTGCCAATTTTAATTTTTCTTGTCTTTCTTGCTCAACTTCTGCTTCAAGTTTCATCATCTTTTCCTTTTTGATATCTCTATTCTTTTTTGCATTTATCGCATTTCTTCGACATCGTTCAAGAGTTGGATCAGGTAGCGGAGAGAGCTCATATGCTTTTTTCTTTTGGGGCTTAGGTTTAGAGAGGTTTGGAAGTTTTCGCTTCAATGATGTAAATGGTAATTCATTATAATTTAAAGTTTCTATAGTATTATTTTTCTGAGGCAATTTGATAGAAACTTTTTCTGTAAATTCTTCTGCAGGTTTTTTATTAACAGAAACAGGTGATAATTCATGTACATTTATATATTTTTGTGATTTTATATTTGAACAGATTTCATTTTTCTTTGAAGGAATAATATTTTGGTTTAAATTAAAAACAGAAACCTTCTCAGGCATATTTGTAGTAGTATTTTTGCCAGGAATACGTACTAATTTATATGTAGTCTTAGGAATGTTTAGTGGAGCTACCATATTCAAATTATTGGGTGTACCTTTAATTTTCTTAAGGATAATAGTTTTGGGATACTCTGTTGTAGTAGCTTTTTCTTCTTTAATTAAATCTGTACTTTCGGGTATATCTTGGAAGATTTTATCTGAATTTTCTAAAGTGGCTAAATCTTGGAAGATTTTATCTGAATTTTCTATATTAAACTGTTCAAATAATTCTGGTGTATTTAAAGGGAATAATTCTTTTGAGAAAGACTCAATATCTGTCTCTGGTTCAATAAAATTTTCACAATTTGACCAATTACTTATAATACTTGAAGGTAACGAGTTTTCAACAGTTTCTTCTGGCAAGGAATTTTCAAAGTTAAAATGAGAATCTGAATTACTATTTAATTCTTCTTGCAAGTATGACAAATTATTAGATAAAAAATTATCCTGAAATAAATTGACAGAATCTTCATAATTATCATTAAATACTGGTATTTGACAATCGAAGGAAAATTCTTTTTCCATATCAAGAGGGTAATCACCTATAGATCCATTTAACTTTGGACACTCATCTAAATTACTAAACAGACTTAATAAAGGAATAGTCGACATTGTGTAACTACCAATTCTCAATAGCAAATGAAACTAAAATTGCATTATTTGAAAAATAAATTTAAATTGAAATTTAACGTTTTATATGCTACCAAATAAATTCACTGCTCAGTAATACACAGCATATGTACATTTAAATTAATATAGTAACTAATTTACTTAAGTATAGGCAACATGAAATGAATCCATAATTTAAAAACATGCAATGGAAGTCTTATTATAAGGCAAGTATGTTATACAAGGAGAAAGTAATGTTAGAAATTTAAGTATTACACAGGCCTAATAAGATTTTTTAAATAAAAAAAAATAATAATAATAATAAAAACTCTATTGGCAGGTTAGGACTATATAAAATAGGCCATGGAAATCTCAACCTTCTATAATTCTTATGAAATTTTTATCAAATCTACTTCAATAATGTATAGTCAAAATGGATTCCAATAAGACCTAGAAATTTATTCACAAAGTGAGGCACCCTGAAGATCAAGTCCTTTTTAAAAAACTTTAATGGATTATTCTTTATACTATCAGCAATTTAAAAACGATTCTACCGACTCAAACACACTAGTTAAAAAAAAAAATTAATAATAATGAAATACCATCAGCACAGTTAAAGGTTATTCTACAAATCACTAAAATTCTCAACGACCTTTTGGGCTTCAATAACGCAAAATATCTTAATTAAGCCTCATCCTCTCAAGGCCGCAATTCGCAGAATACTTTCTCAGCAACAACACCATGAACGTTTAATTCCAATCACGATTAACTAACATTGCGAAAGTAAAACGAAATGGGATAAATCCCTTCACATATATATATATATATATATATATATATATATATATATATATATATATATATATATATATATATATATATATATATATATATATATATATATATATATATATATATATATATATATATATATATATATATATATATATATATATATATATATATATATATATATATATATATATATATATATATATATATATATATATATATATATATATATATATATATATATATATATATATATATATATATATATATATATATATATATATATATATATATATATATATATATATATATATATATATATATATATATATATATATATATATATATATATATATATATATATATATATATATATATATATATATATATATATATATATATATATATATATATATATATATATATATGTTCCGTAGTTCATCCCAGTTCCATGTATAATTATGAATTAATTTTAATGGAAACCTCAACAAG
>SEYY01002332.1:210000-217500 GCA_009176605.1 Armadillidium nasatum | reverse complement strand
AAATTTTATGGATGTCGTTAAGTAAGAAATCACTAGCAATAACTTTATACGAATAAAGTGTTACATTACTTATAAAACCCCGTATTAAATGAAAATAATTATTTGTTACAATTACAAATTTGTATATTAAAAATAAATCAATAAATAAAAAATAAAATAAAAAAGGAAAAATAAAAAATTCCCATAGGAATAAAAACTATTGGCAAAGGGCATAGGGTAAGAAATTTTGTTTTAACTAATATAATATATATATATATATATATATATATATATATATATATATATATATAATATATATATATATATATATATATATATATATATATATATATATATATATATATATATATATTATAATTATAAAATTTTTAATTTAATTTTTACGATAGTTTTAATTAAATTTCTGTATCAAATTCTATCACACACACACACACACATTTTATCTTTCAAATTAAAAACCGAAATTTAAAAGTTATTAGAAATAAGGGTAAATATGAATTAAGGGAAGAACATTAACTACAGTGGGGCAGCAGATACGCTGCCCAAGGCTTTCTATTTATATTGTTGATTATCTTAATAATCAAATTATAGAGATATCTCTATACTGTTATAATTTAATATTTAGACAGAGAAATTTTTTCCCATATAAAATATTGTGTGCATGGGAGGTGGGGGTGCCCTTTCGTGATCAGGGTACCCTGTTCCCTGAGGGGTTAGAGAATTAAGCTTTCATCCGTGACTGGTAGCTGCAATTCTGAATAAGAATAAATATTAGAAATCAATAATAAATTTAAAAAAAAAGAAAAAGACAAACTAATATTTGAAAATTTTACATAAAAATGACATAAAAAAATACATGGAAGAGAGAGAGAGAGAGAGAGAGAGAGAGAGAGAGAGAGAGAGAGAGAGAGAGAGAGAGAGAGAGAGAGAGAGAGAGAGAGAGAGAGAGAGAGAGAGAGAGAGAGAGAGAGTCTAAAACTACATAGATTCAAGTGGTTTTAAACAAGAAGAATTCTGGAAGATTTTTTGATCAAAGCTTGAACACCTAACCTGAATTAGGCCTAACAACACGTACCTGCTCCTAGAGATGTAAAAGCTTCTGAGCTCATCCACAGCCGTGGTTCACTCAGCTGAAATATGGATGATAGTAATATATAAGGCCTATGGAACCATGATCATAGCCAAATAATAATAATAATAATAATAATAATAATAATAATAATAATAATAATAATAATAATAATAATAATAATAACAATAATAAAAACAATAACAATAACAATAACAATAATAATAATAATAATAATAATAATAATAATAAAAATAATAATAATAATAATAATAATAATAATGATAAAAATAATAATGATAAAAATAATAATAATCAATACCATGACCTTCCTAAGAAAAAAATTTAATTTTCAAAATTATTTGTTTTTATACCATGGCTTATGCAACAATGCAAGAAAATTCAGAAAGTATATATATATATATATATATATATATATATATATATATATATATATATATATATATATATATATTATATAATAATATAATATATTATAATATATATATATATATATATATATATATATATATATATATATATATATATATATATATATATATATATATATATTATATTAAATAATAATAATAATAATAATAATATAATAATAATAATAATAATAGTAATAATAATAATAATAATAATAATAAAGTATGTTTCATTGGGTAGAACCATTTTCTGTATGGTAGTATGGTACATTTCCCAGAATTCTAATACCTTTTTGCCAAACGATTGCGGTACCGTTTGAAAAATATATGGGGCGTGTTGGCAACTAGCAACTTCGCTTCAGTTTTTGTTCATCTGTGAAGGGAGGAGGATGTATGTTAAAGTACTTGACGGAGTTTAATCTTTATTGAGTTTTAATTGATAAATAGTTTTGCTTTCATACTGCAGTAATTATACGAGGAAATGCTGGCGTTATTTTGCAGATAAAGCCTCTTTTTTTCCACAAATAATATTATACACTTGTTGAGATTATAAGCCTAAAAATATTTTTCTTCATAAACCAGCTCGAATAGATTTCTGGATAACTAAATATTCTAAACTCTGCCCGTAAAAAGCCTGCAAGGTATGTCTAGGTCAAAATTATAATTTTTTTTTTTTTATCATTTATCACACCTTTTTATAAGTTAATTTTGGACTAATTGCATGGTTTTATGTAATTATTAATTAAGAGTTCGCTATATATATATATATATATATATATATATATATATATATATATATATATATATATATATATATATATATATATATATATATATATATATATATATATATATATATATATATATATATATATATATATATATATATATATATATATTTTATATAATTTTTTTAGTAATTAGTTAAAAAAGTTATATTATATATATATATATATATATATATATATATATATATATATATATATATATATATATATATATATATATATATATATATATATATATATATATATATATATATATATATATATATATATGAATTTTTTTAATAATAATTACTATATAATATATATATATATATATATATATATATATATATATATATATATATATATATATATATATATATATATATATATATATATATATATATATATATATATATATATATATATATATATATATATATATATATATATATATATATATATAATATTGCTTGCGGATGGTTTTTGTGTTGTTCCGTACCATAACAACCATTCGTGGAAGCTCCTTTACTGAGGGTTGTCAAAATTTGGGGTTATTATGTTGAGTGGATGGTACTAATAAGTTATAACTCATATTTGTTAACGTATGATTTCGTTAATCTCTCGCTCGTATCCAGAATTTAATATTCTGTAAGTTTAGAGCCAATATTTTCTTATAGTAGGTTTTCGAATGTATTCGGCGTATTTCGATAGGATGGTTGTAAATGACTGGATATGTACTGTACATGACCATGTGGTATTTGACTGATGTATTTTATGTATATATATATTATGTACATTTTGTTTTATGTATTTTCTATTCTACGTATTGTAGAAATATCCTTTCCTTGTACTTATAAAGCTATATTTCAATACGAGAATTAATTGTTTCTATTTAATCGCGAGTCTGTTTTAATACTTATAAATGGTAGATGATGGCACCAAAGTTTACAATAATTATTGTAAACTTTGATGGGACTAATAATTGTATTTTTTGGTGGTAGCATTAGTTATTTACCACTACCATCACCACGACAACGGTACAAACATTTTTTTTTCTTTTCACATAACCAAGACAAGATTCTTAGAATTATATTATATATATATATATATATATATATATATATATATATATATATATATATATATATATATATATATATATATATATATATATATATATATATATATATATATATATATATATATATATATGGCTTAGGTGGAGATTGTTTCTGAGTTTCGATATTTTTTATATCGATATTTTTTTATGTCAATATTTCTGATTAATCGATATTTTCATACCTATACTTAGCCCTAGGCTACTATGTCGTGCAAACGTTCTTGTGTACGTTAGGTCTCTTTTACGGCAAATTCTTGTGTAGGTTAGGCCTCTTTTTACGGCAATTTCGGTAGTTCAGGTTATGATAAGTCGAATTAGGTTCTGCTAGAAAAGTAATAATAATTGTGTCTATGTCTAGTAATAGTACCTCGTACCTCTGGACAACTCTTTTGTTTACGATAGGCTTCTCCGATATTTTCGATTTTCGATATTTTTTAACAATCGAAACTCAGAAACAATCTCCACCTTTACCATATATATATATATATATATATATATATATATATATATATATATATATATATATATATATATATATATATATATATATATATATATATATATATATATATATATATATATATATATATATATATATATATATATTATATATATATGACCCCTCAATGCTGGGAGATGGCATCAGCATCAAATCTTTTGGTGTTAATTTGCAACTGTGCTTGGGAAGGCAAAAACTGTTGCGTGTTGCTATCCCCAAGCAGCCTTTAACAGTCTCGTGAGTACAAACTTCCATTTGCAAAATTAGTATTCAATTTGAAAGCCTATTTTATATTTTATTATTTTTCTTGTTCAAAAGACCACGCCACAAATTTTATTTTGTTTCATAATTTAAAAAAAAAATAAATTTTTTTTTTTGATTTTTAATTTATTCTTAATTTTTTTTCATTTTATAAATAAATTTCATTTTTTTTAAAAAAAATCTTTCCACCCTTAATGTTGATGATTTATATATTTAACAATTTCTTTTTTTTAAATCCCTTCTTTACTTCTCTGTATATTCTTCAATTTCATGTCTAGACGACACAGAATCAATATATTAGATATTTTTTTTATTATATTAAACCATTATATATATATATATATATATATATATATATATATATATATATATATATATATATATATATATATATATATATATATATATATATATATATATATATATATATATATATATATATATATATATATATAAGAGAGAGAGAGAGAGAGGGGGGGATTCATTGTTAAAGTGAACTAGCTCATGAGACTCAATTCCGAGAAAACTGACCTCAAAGTTGATTAGTTACATTAATTAACATTGACTTCTAATTGTTTTTTGGTGCCATCATGGAGGATAAATATTGATCTATCGACTTGATTCCCTTTTACACAGAAATTATAATATTTTTACTCTAACATGGCAGCGTTAGATGTGCTTTTACTCTGAACCCTCCAATATATATATATATATATATATATATATATATATATATATATATATATATATATATATATATATATATATATATATATATATATATATATATATATATATAAGTTTATTGGCATAGGTACTTTTCTGAAACACATTTACCAAAGGTAAGATTATGGATTAGAGTTTCAGATATTTCCCCGAATTTAAGCATTTTAGTGCATACATGTTTTTATTCGAAAGGCGAGGCTTGCTGTAGATACGAGAAACAGTTCCTCTAAAATTTACCCCGTGGCTTTTGCAGATGAATGCCTCTGATAGGATAGGAGCTGTAAATGTAATACTGTGAACACGCGCACATCCAGTCGTCTCCACATACCTAAACACACAGCAAACCTACATACATAAATCTCAAACAATATTGTCACTGAGAAAAAGTCATAAAAATAAAAAGCTTCCGAAATATTTTGAAATATATTCCTAATTAAAATGTCTCATAAATATTATTAGGACCTGTTTAAGTTTGAAAAAAACAAGGTTGGTTTTTGTTTTTGTGCAAAAAAAAAAAATTTTTTTATTTATTTTTTTTTATTTTTTTTTTTAAATGAGTAAGTGGCAAGAGTCAATGTCAATCTTGAAAAAAAAAAAAAAAGTTAATATGGATTTTATAGCTCAAGTGACATTGACTTTGGGAGGAGTCAAAGTTTTAGGCCAAAAGTGATTGATTTAATAATTGAAGAACAATATAAACTCAAATTTGATCTAAATAAAAAGTTAATTTTTTTTTTTCAATTATATTTAATATTCAAATGCATGGCACACGAGTATATATATATATATATATATATATATATATATATATATATATATATATATATATATATATATATATATATATATAAGTAGTAAGGGGACCGACATTGACAGATGCCAGATTCGAAAAATCTGGCAATCTGTCCCTAACGGTCTTTTCTGCATTTGCGGGCAATCCTGCATTCTCAGCGACCTTCCTGACATTTTCTTTGTCGGTTCAAGGACCCAGGACCCCAGATTCGATCCAATTCCAGCAGCACTGAACCGCAAAGAAAATGGTCAGGAAAAAGAGTGAGGTGAACGCAGCGATTTTGCAAACTCAGGCAACTTCCTGATACCATTTCTGGGGGGGTTCACGGGGCTCCCGCGGGGGCCCCTTCCCCAAACTTGAGGTCAATTTCAATGGGTTGAACCTCCCAAAATGGTGTCAGGAAAGAGCGTGAGGTCAATTTGAGCGGAGTGATTTGCATTGCAAATCAAAATCCCGTTCTGGCTTAGGTTGCCAGATTTTTCGAATCTGGCATCTGTCAATGTCGGTCCCCTTACTACTTATATATATATATATATATATATATATATATATATATATATATATATATATATATATATATATATATATATATATATATATATATATATATATATATATATAATTCATTTGGATAATGATCATACATTAGCAGGGTAAAAGAAGCATCCATACCGTATGTTAAAAAAATTAAATAAAGATATATTTTTTATTTTTTTAAATGAAGAAAAAAATATTTCCTTTTAATTAAATGTAATATTTTGATGTGTGTGTGTGTGTGTACGTTTGCGCCCATTATTTTTAATGGTATTTATTTATTTATCATCAGAATATTGCACTGATCTAAAACTAATATATATATATATTTTTAATTTATAATGTTTATTAATTAAATCTCCGTAAGATACAATATTATGAAACTTTTTTTTTTTTTTTCAATTTGGAAAAATAGGAAAGCATGTTACTGAGGCATGTTAAGAGAGGTAAACTTTAAATGTAAATGTTTATATTGAAAAATGTATTGCTTTTATTTTTTTTTTATTTCCAATTGCAATATTTATTTAGGAAATTTACTTTGCTTTTAGCTTCGAAATTCCTGATGTATATATGATTATATTATATAATAATTGATATATATATATATATATATATATATATATATATATATATATATATATATATATATATATATATATATATATATATATATATATATATATATATATATATATATATATATATATATATATATATATATATATATATATGGATGTAGAGTGGAGGGGTGGTGGAGGTGAGATAGACTTCCACCCCCGAATTTTTTTTTTTTTTTTTCTTTTTTCTTAATTTTTTATATGAACTGTAAGATATCCCTTCGTAGATCATTTTGGACCATTTTGTTTACATACTCACAGTCACACCAGGCCAGATTTTTTTCTCTTACTTTCATATACGGATTTGTTTTCCTGATTCACAGGCTAAATAATCAACATGTTAATGGAACAAGTTATTATTTATGGGCAAATGTTTAAAATCATTAAGTTCACTCAACTGTAAATATGTTTGGCATAATTATAACATACCGTTCATCTTAGCTTTAAGATGGTGTTTTTTTTCCAGTAAAATTGTTTTTGTTTGGGTATATTTTTATTAATTTGTTGGTCGGTAAATCTAAGCCATTCCTCAATAACCAAACATGATATAGAAAAGAACTATAATTGCCAACTATTGGACGAACAGGAAATATGTTGTTTATGTGGTAAATATTCCGATCAGTTTGTTGGTTGGCCAGTCGTAGTTGTTTAAAATATTTTAGGAGATAAAAAAAAAAGAA
>SEYY01002332.1:205000-207500 GCA_009176605.1 Armadillidium nasatum | reverse complement strand
TGGCACACTATGGTTATAGTACTTGCTCTTTTTTATTTATTTATTTATTTTATTTTTTTATCAGAAATAAATTAGATAAATCCAATAAATTTTATATATATATATATATATATATATATATATATATATATATATATATATATATATATATATATATATATATATATATATATATATATATATATATATATATATATATATATAAGGGTGTAGTCTAGGGCTTTTCGTCTTATCAATTCTTCCGCTCTCACTAATTCTCTTTAGTCTATGATTGTCGAATTGTTGCGTCACTTTCTCTATATTATCGCTATTATAATGTACACTGCTCTTCTGAACTCTCACGTCGTATACCTCCTCCATTGAGAAGGGCTCGTACGACACGCCTTTCTACATAGTCTCATCCTTTCTCTGTCCAACTCTCTGACCCCAGACTTAACCGCTATGCTCAGTCTTACACATACTCGACTGGTAAAGTCTGGAACACACTCCCTTTTTCTGTTTAGACAACTTCCTTTAACCCACACACCTTCAACCAGCTTGTATCGATCGGGACATGACGGCTTTTAACTTGACCACATTTCCGGTATTTCCCCATCTGGTGGAAATTAAATAGGCCCTTACCTTTGCCCACCTGAGGTGATATATATATATATATATATATATATATATATATATATATATATATATATATATATATATATATATATATATATATATATATATATATATATATATATATATATATTATATATATATATACGACGGATGCTTTCATAATATTTCATGGAAACTTTAAAACTAGTTTGTAAACTTTGTTAAAACTGAGTATTATTAAATTTCCTGATTCTTACCTTTATTATTGGGTTATTATTATTTTAGTGTTGATGTGTAGATTTGTTCTTCCTCGTCCATTCCTCCTTCCATCCAAAAACCCGTCAATATTTTCTGTTTCAAAATTAAAAATGTTTGTGGTTTCTCGTTTGGCGTTAGTAACAAAAGTTTTAGGCTTTTAAGAAAGAGTTATACGGAGTCATTCCAAGCAAGCAGAAATATTATCATATTTCTCCCAAACAAACGCTGCGCCCCTCTCCTGATTCACCCCTCCTTTTCCCTCCCGTATCCCTTCTTTCCATTCCCGCCTCACTACGTCATCAAAACTGTAGTTCACATCGATCGCCAATGACCTTGGGAGAAAATATTCTCTCTCTCTCTCTCTCTCTCTCTCTCTCTCTCTCTCTCTCTCTCTCTCTCTCTCTCTCTCTCTCTCTCTCTCTCTCTCTCTCTCTCTCTCATCTCTCTCTCTCTCTCTCTCTCTCTCTCTCTCTCTCTCTCTCTCTCTCTCTCTCTCTCTCTCTCTCTCTCTCTCTCTCTCTCTCTCTCTCTCTCTCTCTCTCTCTCTCTCTCTCTCTCTCTCTCTCTCTCTCTCTCTCTCTCTCTCTCTCTCTCTCTCTCTCTCTCTCTCTCTCTCTCTCTCTCTCTCTCTCTCTCTCTCTCTCTCTCTCTCTCTCTCTCTCTCTCTCTCTCTCTCTCTCTCTCAAACACACACACGCACACGCACAAGCACACAAATTTGCTGCGGATCAAGAACATTATATCTTTAAACGAATTTCTTTAGTTCAGCTGCCTGGAGTACTAGAATGCATTAAAAAAAAAAAAAAATTTATTCGGTTGTTTAAATCCGTTTTTCCTTTATTGGTGATTATTAGACCGCATTGATATATATAAAATATTTTAGAGGATTATGTAACATTTTATAAAGTTTTGATATTTCATATTGTCGTTTGCTGATGTAGGTGTTTTGTACGGATGTTTGGCCGGAACCGTTGGGAATGCGGATAAGGAAATCTATTTTATTATATAGCTTTTCATTTTTTTTTCTATTAAAGCCTTTTATAATATTCGGAAGTGGAGGCATAAAGAATTTATATAATGGGTCAAGCTTAAAAGGCATTTACAGATATTCTATTGTAAATGTGTTTATATTTTTATTTTATTGTTTGTAATTAAATTTATATTTTTTAATTTTAAAATTAGATTTTTATTGTTTGTAATTAAATTTATCGCTAAGATAGTTTCGGGTCATTGTAAACTTGTAGATGTGAAGGCCTTGATAATAAAAATTAAATATATCCTGTAGGCTTATTTAGGCTTCAGTGATAATTAATAAAATATATACTGTAGGCCTATAGAGATAGCTCTACTCAGGTTTCAAATGATAATTAAATATTAAATATAATGTAGGCCTATATATGCCTCAATGATAGTTTAAAATTAAATTTAGACCTATTTAGGCCTCATAGTTAAAAATTAAATATTCTATAGGACTATAAAGGCCTCAATGATAGTTTAAAATTACATATACTATAGGCCTATTTAGGCCTCAATTATGATTAAAAATTGAATATACTGTAGACCTACATAGGCTTCAATGATAGTTTAAAATTAAACATAGGTCTATATAGGCATCAATGATAGTTAAAAATTAAATATACTGTTTGCC
>SEYY01002332.1:192500-195000 GCA_009176605.1 Armadillidium nasatum | reverse complement strand
CTGCAGATGTTAACATTTAGCTATTTCGAGCCTATCCTGAAACATTGTAAAGTATTCGAATACTGCAGAAGCTGATCTTTTAGCCATTTGACTGAAAGTATAAACAAAATAATAATTTTTAAATAATGCAGCTAAATGATACAAGTTTGATACATGGCAATAAAATAACAATGATATGTATAAATACAGGTTAAATTGATAATTTTATATCTTACATTTTTTCAAACTTTACCTTAGGGTCTTACTTAGGTAAACCTGTTGAATCACTATTATGAATTAGAATTTTTTTTTTTAATTTTTGTACTTTTTTTAAACTTTAACTATACAAAATTGTAATTTTTTGAATTTTTTTTTTGGAGAAAATGCATATAATCATTAATTTAAGTGAATGTTGGCTATTCTACTCCTTCCTTACAATTAAATAAACCTTATTTCTAATTTTCTTAACCTTAAATTTCAGTGCTTTTGACCTCTTTACAAATTTTAGGAAACCCCGGCCAGAACCCCGGCCCCGGCCCCGGCCCCGGCCAAATTTGGGTGACCCCGGCCCCGGCCCCGGCCAAATTCCAACCCCGGTCGGTTCCTATATATATATATATATATATATATATATATATATATATATATATTATATATAATATATATATATATATATATATATATATATATATATATATATATATATATATATATAAATAATTAGGGTAAGCCCCAGGAAGTATGGTATATTAAAAACGGGACATTCGACTTGCCTGTGGGAGTGGAGTAATGAACACTATATGACATTGTGGAAAATGTTTTAGTATGTCTTTTTACGCCCGCAACCAGTTTAAAATTATATATATATATATATATATATATATATATATATATATATATATATATATATATATATATATATATATATATATATATATATATATATATATATATATATATATATATAATATATATTATACAAAGGTCTAATAACATATGTGATTCTTAAAATATAACGAGCAAGACTTTAATTAAGTATTGTTGAACATTTGTGACAAACGGTCTATATATATATAATATATATATATATATATATATATATATATATATATATATATATATATATATATATATATATATATATATATATATATATATATATATATATATATATATATATATTAATAATAAGTCAGCGAATACCAATGTACCAAATATCTGCATATTTTATTCGCTGTGCGAATCGGATTTCCTATTGACTTTGCGGCTGTAAATGTGGAATATATTTATGTAAGTTATACATGTGAGTACTGTATATGTATGTGTGATCAATATGTGTATTTTAATATGTATTTGTAAATAGAATTTTTTATTTTGAATGAAATTTTCAATGCATATTATTCTTTGAATATTTCGTATCGGGTTTAATTAAGAATCAAATGAAGATGAGAAGCATTTTCAATTTAGGCGCGCGCGTGTGTGTGTGTGTGTGTGTGTGTGTTTTGTTTCTTTAAATAGGGGGAGAAAGGAGAAGTAGGGGTTCTTTTTTTAGGTGGGGGTGCAAGGGGGTCCATATGAAAATTCTTATCTTCCCTTTTCAAAAGTTTTAACTTAAACACTCTCCTCTTCTCACTTTATTGCCTTTTTCTTTGATAATTTCACCCCGTTTCTTTCCCTCTCTTCCCTCCCCTTCCCCTCTCCACCTTCTCCCCCCTTCCCCGTTTTATACTGAACGATCGAGTGAACATTTAAACAATTATGGTCTTATTCAAACCGTTATAAACGGCCCCCAGGTATCCTCGCCTCTACTGTCTTTGTTTAAGGATGACTAATATATATATATATATATATATATATATATATATATATATATATATATATATATATATATATATATATATATATATATATATATATATATATATATATATATATATATATATATATGCACACACAAATCAAAATGCCAGTATCAAGTAATGATACTACGAAATTTACGAAATCGATTAACGGTACGGTTTTTATTATATTTGTATCCGTAAGTTTTATTTTATCCATACCAATACTGTATGTCTAATGCCAGGTTTCGATGGAAAAAATTACTGAAAAAGAGTACCATATATATATATATATATATATATATATATATATATATATATATATATATATATATATATATATATATATATATATATATATATATATATATATATATATATATATATATATATAATATATATTATATATATATATATATATATATATATATATATATATATATATATATATATATATATATATATATATATATATATATATATATATATATATATATATATATATATATTGGGTGGAGCGAAACCAAAATAGTCCGATACCAATAATTTTAAACCACTCGATACCGTGTACCTATACTGATACCATTCTTAACAGAAACTCAGGTGCTTGAGCGTTCTGATAACAAACCGTTTTCTGTTTCCTCTTACTATCTTTGATTTTCAACCAGAGGAAGTACTTGTGC
>SEYY01002332.1:165000-175000 GCA_009176605.1 Armadillidium nasatum | reverse complement strand
ATAATAATAATAATAATAATGATGATGATGAATAGTTAGTGGTAAAACTATTTTATGAAAGGGTTTAATCTCTAATGGTAGTATATCTACTACTACTACTACTACTATTATTATATCATTTTGAGTCATGCTTCAAAAGATTGCTCGTGTGGTGGTCTTTAAATGCTTAACTATTATTTTAAAAAGTTTTTAGTTAAAATATACAAAACTAGTGCAAAATTACAAGGAAAAAAATAAAGTTTTAAAATTAATTTATTCACACGTCAATTATTTCTCTCCGTAACTTTGGCCTAGAGCGAGTACTATAAATTGGCCTATTGTCCGGGTCCTGGATTAAGCACAGCACACACACACACGCACACTATATATATATATATATATATATATATATATATATATATATATATATATATATATATATATTATATATACTATATATATATATATATATATATATATATATATATATATATATATATATATATATATATATATATATATATATATATATATATATATATATATATATATATATATATATATATATATATATATATATATATATATATATATATATATATATATATATATATATATATATATATATATATATATATATATATATTTTTTTTTTTATTTTTTAATTTTTTTTTTTTAATTTTTTTTTTTTTCCTTTTTTTTTTCTTCTTCTTGTGAAGTTCGTTTTGCAATTATAAGAAAAATGAAACCAAAGAGAAAATTTTTTTATTTTTAAGACAAAGTAATCAATGTGGAAAATTAGCTATCTAAACATTATTATCATCCATTTTCTATATATATATATATATATATATATATATATATATATATATATATATATATATATATATATATATATATATATATATATATATATATATATATATATATATATATATATATATTATTGCCAAAATGTAATAGATTATTTAATATATTATATAGCTAGTTTTAAATTCATAATAGCCCAAAGCAATTATTCACTTTTAAAGGTAATTTTTAAATTATAATAAATGTATAGCACACTAACATTTGTCTAGAGGGTAGTGTACCCAGATACCCCCGACCCGTGAGTGGGTATAAAATGGGTATATTTAAAGGAAAAGAGTTCAGTGAAATGTATTTTAAACAATATGAAATTTATTATATTTTATTTTATTATTATTTATATATATATATATATATATATTATATATATATATATATATATATATATATATATATATATATATATATATATATATATATATATATATATATATATATATATATATATATATATATATATATATATATATATATATATATATATATTAAAATTTATTATATAATTAAAAGTTAAAATTGATTTCTTATTATTAATAAAGAGATTTTTCTTTTTATATAATGAATGTTTAATTTATTTAAATGCATCATTTAGAAAATGGAAATTACAATTAATAATTATTTAGGAATAATTGTAGCAGTTCAGGTTTTTTAATGTTGAAAAAAATATTTCACTTCGGTGAACACGTTATATGGCTTCAATATATATATATATATATATATATATATATATATATATATATATATATATATATATATATATATATATATATATATATATATATATATATATATATATATATATATATATATATATATATATATATAGTCTTATTCAAGGGGGGAAGTTTGTAGGTAGTTTCTTTAGATTCTTCATTAAATATTTAAGGTTTGAAAAGCATGTGATATTGTGAGAGGTTGATGGTTGGGTTTTGGTGGTGGTGTATTTTTTTGGGGGGTGGGGAGGTTAGGAGTTAGAGGAGACTTGCTTTTTAAAATTGATAAAATGTTTGATATATATATATATATATATATATATATATATATATATATATATATATATATATATATATATATATATATATTATATATATATATATATATATATATATATATATATATATATATATATAATATTGAATAGCAGTGTACCGATTCCAGATTTCAGGTGTGAGCTTGATTTGCAATGTTGCAATATTATTTGATCTGAATCCGAGCCAAATAGTTCATAGAAATCTCATTGTAATATAAATTTTGGATCAGATTATTTTTTTTTTACTATTAGCAAGTAATAATAATAATAATAATAATAATAATAATAATAATAATAATAATAATAATAATAATAATAACAATAATCGTGAAAGAGAAAGAAGAAAAAGAAATCTAAAGAAGAGTGAAATATTCTTTCAAAAGAAACTTTGATTAGAGTAGGATAGAAATTGTTTAACTTGGATAGAATCAATCTTCATGAAAGAAAACCGTTTGATAATAATCTTTAATCTTTCTTAATTTTTTTCAGTTACAAATTTACATATACAAATATCGTGTAATTTACGTGTTTTGATACTAAATTTTTAATTTTAGGAATATATTTCTTTCTGCAGCGAGTTTAAAGATTGATAAATCTGGATTCGAAGAGATTTATTTATTCTTAGGACATTTCGCTTGAAAACCTTCAGTATATTTACAGAATCTTTACCATTTTAGAGATAGTTAAATCCGAATTTAAAGATCTTTATTCGTGGGATACTTTGCATGAAAATAAAGATCTTTACAGAATCTTTACCATTTTTAAGATTGCTAAATCCTGGTTTAAAGATCTTTATTAATTTGTGGGACGCTTGGCTTCAACATTCTTCGATATCTTTATAGAATCTTTGACATAACATGAATTTATCTGTGAAATTGATGACGAATTTTATCGAAATCATTTGCAGAGCTTTTCGTATCCGAATAACCGTAATATATTATTAACATGGTTGCTTAACGGTAGAGTGATTGTCACGTGGTTGGAGGCGCTGGTTCTGATCCCTCATCCGGATAAGAAACTTCCTATACAGTTCCCCTCCTCGCCTCGAGTAAGATATAAAAAATACGGTTTCTCCTCATCCAATCCATTTTCCACTCGATCAGATAAATAAGAAAATGAAAGTCACATTATATGATTTCAATATTTATTGAAAGTTGTGCAGGAATTTGTTTCGATTTTATAAGTATGTTGAACATATGTTTAATGATTTTCGTTTTGTGTACTTACTGTATCAATCAGGTGTATGTATATTTATTGGTTGAGTCATGATTGAAAGAAGCAGCCTGTTTGCATGCAATCTATGATTATCATATAAAATTGGAATATTCTATTTTGTTTTAAATGCATGTAATTAAATTTCTATTTTTATTTATTTATTATTATTATTATTTCTTAGGGCGGGGGGTGAATTTTAATTCAGATGTTTCATTGATGTATAAAACAAATTTTTATTTAATTAAGTTATTTGACTGATTGATTGATTTATATTGTTAATTTGCTCAGACTTGAAATTTGAATAACCTTATTTGCATAATTCCACAATTAAACTTAAATTGCGCGAAAAAGGAAAAGGAAAAGGAAAAAAAAAAAAATAATATATATATAATATATATATATATATATATATATATATATATATATATATATATATATATATATATATATATATATATATATATATATATATATATATATATATATATATATATATATATATATATATATATATATATATATATTGGCTTGTTTATACTTTGGTCAAAGTTATTTTGTATATTTGTGCGTTATGAGTTTGTGGTGTGAGGGGGAGGGGGGAGATGCTTTCAGTGTTTATGTTTATACAGAATCTGATTGAGCGACAGAGAATTGATGGTGGATAGATGGCATAGATGCGAGTCTCATGCACAAACGAAGCAGTTGTGAGAGAGACACACAACGTCTTTCTATTCTGGACTTGACAGTCACGTTTGGTTTTAATAATGATTTAAATAAGAAATAGATTAGCAAGAGACTTTGATTGATTGATTTTAAGGTTTCTATTTTTATTTCAAATTTTTTAATTTAATCTGAAGGTAAGAAATAAAGAAAAAAAAAAAGATTTTTAGGTTAAGGTTGCCAGATTTGTGCCAATTATAAATGATGCGCAATTGGTAATTTCTTTCTTTCTTTCTTTTTATTTTTTTTTTATTATTATTATTATACACTTTATCGGTAAATTTTTTTTTATTAATCATTTTATATATTTCGTTTTATATGAAAGGTGAATGTCGATAGAACTTTTTGATTTGAATAAGTCGGGTGTCGAGTATCAGATTATACACATAAATGTCGACTGACCTATCGACATATATATATATATATATATATATATATATATATATATATATATATATATATATATATATATATATATATATATATATATATTATATTAATTTTTTTTTTTTTTTTTTTTTTAATTTTAACTATATCAAAAAAAAAAAAAATTTAAACTTTGTTTATTTAGTTTTGAAATAAACATCCTCAGAAAAAATATTTACTTAAAACATCGGAACATCACCTTCAAATATTTGTATTTAAAGCACACACAAACACACACACACACACACACACACACACAACACACACACACACACAAAAAAAAAAAAAAAGACAAGAAATAATAGAGGATAAGAATTTTAGACCCATAATATATGTATATTTATAATGATTGTAATTGATGATGGAGAATATTAAGTTTACAAATACTGCCGAGATTGTCATTTTAAATTACAATAATTTTATGTAAACTTAAGTTTTAACGGAATAAGGACGAAGGTCCACACGACACCCGGTTTAAAGAAACCAGGTCAAATGCCGATATGTACTGAAATATGATGTTTAAATATATCAAACCTATTGAAAAGGGGAATAATATTCGTTCTATATATATATATATATATATATATATATATATATATATATATATATATATATATATATATATATATATATATATATATATATATATATATATTTTTAATGGACTTGTTTGTGACAGCATCATTAAGTCGATAGAAAAATATATATATATATTTTCTTCATAATAAGTATCATCGATGACTCATATTTTTTTTTAAATGCAAGTTCTTTTTTTTCGTATTAAGCATAAAAATCGTTTTAGGTGTATCGGTTACAAGCTCTGAGGGTAAATAGTGATGATCCGTCTGTGATGATGATAGTGGTTATGCAAATTTCTTTCTTTAATGAAATAACAAAATTGCGTCCATCGTCTATACTCTCTTTGTGTCTCACTTTCCTTCTTCTTCCTATATTCCTCTTCGTTATATAAATTCCTCCAAATTCTTAATGATGATATATTGTTATTTTTGGAATGCGTATGTGACTGTGTATTTATTATTTTTGGTTTAAACTTTCATTTTGAGTCGCGAATATTTTATTATTATGGAAAAGGAAATGTACATTTTTTTTTTTCAACTAAATTTGGCATGTTCACCCCCTCCCCCTTCCCCCTCTTCCCACCTCCTCTGTTCCTCTCCGTAATTAAAAGTATTTGCGGAAGTAGTTGTATGGAAAAGGCAAACTCCATTCATTTTGGTGCTTTGTGTTAGAGGAAGAAATTTAATTGCTCGTCCAACTTCAACGAAGAGTCTCTTTAATAATTATCCTTGGCATCACACCCTCCTAATATGGCGTCTCATTTGGCACACCTAAATGAAATATTTTTTGCCGAGTGTGTGTGTGTGTGTGTTTGTGATTTTGGGAATGCCTTTAAAAAACTGAGGTTTATTAAAGAGATGGGTTAGGACTTAGGAGCAATTATTTATTAAACAACAGGTGTGATCAATTGTCGGTTGATGGACAAACTAATAAACAGGGTCTGAAGCGTGTGTGTGTATATATCTTCTTTAACCCCCTTCACTCTCACTCCCTCTTTGTGTGTGTGTGTGAATAAAGGTCAAGGTATCAAAGACAAGATTCTTTTCGTTGGAATATTTCTCCTTCTCCCACCTCCCCTCCCCTATTTACCCCTTCACGGAATAGAAGAAAATTTTTAAAATTCTTTTCTATGCTTTAATAATATCAGAAATACGTGTGCATAATATATATATATATATATATATATATATATATATATATATATATATATATATATATATATATATATATATATATATATATATATATATATATATATATATATAATTAGTACATTATGTTTAGTTTCACCATATACACAAGGGAGCAGGTTTAATAGTTCTAGAAGACTTGTTACCACTACTACTACTAGACAATGTGAAATACTAGGACAAGGTTGGATCTAGTTGCTTCTGTGTTGTTGTTAGTTATTTTTGGGCTACATCTCTCTCTCCTTCCTTGTTGTTAGAATAGTATAAGATGAAGTTTAGTATGCAAAATATATAAGGAAATAAAGAACCCTGCATTCTTTAGTCTTTTTATTTGCTTTAATAAACAAAAAATTCTATGTAGTTTTAATAGTTTTGTTATCAAGAATGGAATTTAAAATCTGTTAAAAAATTCTGGGGACTTTAATGTTCAGGAAGAATTTGACACTACTTATTTTTAATAAAATATTTAGATTTAGGGTAATTATTTGATTTAGTTGGTTCTGTTATTTTCAAATTAAGTTTTTCCCTCCTAAAAAATATACCTTGAAAATTAAATTTATTATTATTATTATTATTTTTATTATTATTATTATTATTATTATTATTATTATTATTATTATTATTATTATTACCAAATATATGAATTTCTAATGTAAAAGTACCAGTTGTTTTTAATTTAAGATATTTTAACATACTGTAATCTAATTTTTTTTTTCTTAAAATTTAGTCCTTAATACTATATAGCAGTGGTTCTCAACCTTTTTTCACCAACGGCACACTTAAGAGCACATGAAAATATCAAGGCACACTTGGCAAAATTTAAATGAAGATATATATATATATATATACCCTTGAATGTTATGAAATATAACCATAAGGGGCATAGATTAAAAAAGCAGAAATATGAACTTACTTTATTGCAGTGTTTCAAAATCTATTCAGTTAATTTTGCAGCATATTTAGTGCGAAACCTGTGCCTGGTGTTTTTTCACAATTTCCTCAATGTTTGGTCGAATATGTGATAAACACACCCTCATGTCTTCTTCCGTTGAGCGTAGCCTTTCTCGTTTCTTGTGTTTTATGTTATTTAGGGTTGAGAAGCCTAATTCACAGACATATGAAGTCGAAAATTGTAATAAAACTGATAAAGCTTTTTTAGCTAATGCGGGATATTCATTTTGTATTGAAATCCAAAATGTTTCAATGGGTACCGTCGAATATTTTATTTTAAGCCCTCGATCACTAGACATGGTGGCCAATTCTTCTTCTTCACATAACTGAAGTCCAATATTGGAAGAAACATTTATGAAGGGATTTCGAATCCAATCATACTCTTCTGTGATCAATGACGGAAAATACCTGTCAATGCTTTCGTCAAGAGCTGTCAGATGACTAACCACAACAGGGATCATTTCTTTGGTGCAGGTAGTACGCATTGAAGGAAACATCTCAAAATTACCCGAGCTTGCTCTATTTTTCCAAATCGCAATTTTCTTTTTGAGGGCAACCATATTATCTGTTGAAGTGAGAATATTTTCGTCTCTACCTTGCATGCTACTGTTCGTATTATTTAGTTGACTAAATATATCTGTTACGTATTCCAGTTTGGCCATCCAAAATTCGCAACGAAGGTATTCGCAGAATTTTTCTTGCTTTTCTTGGTCGAAAAATGCTATTAGCTCCTTGTGTAATTCGTGAACACGATTTAACACTTTACCTTTTGACAGCCATCGAATTTCAGTATGCATTAGTAATCTAACATGCTGAGAGTCCATTTCTTTACATAGTTGTTCAAATAATCTTGATTTCAATGGCCTACTTTTAATATAATTGACTATTTCAACTACCTGTTGTAACACAAGCTTTAATTCTTCTTGCGATATTTTTGAAACGAGAACTTCTCTATGTAAAAAGCAATGTGTACGAATAAGATTTGGGTTTTCCTTTTCGGCGAGGGATACAAATCCTTTAATACATCCTGTCATACATGGAGCTCCGTCGGTGCAAATGCCAACACAGGACTTCCAAGTTAAATTCATTTCTTTAAGGTAGCCTGTTATCATATCAAAAATATCTTGACCTCTTGTAGTTGTGGACAGTCCTTTACAACACAAAAACTGATTGATTATTTCATCCCCATCAATGAAACGAACAAATGCAAGCAATTGACTTGTGTTACTGATATCAGTGGATTCATCAACGGTTAAAGCAAAATTAGAATTCTTAAGTTTTTTCTGAACATTTTCTTCAATATTTTCCGATAAATCAAGAATTCTCCTACGTATTGTATCATTTGAAAGCGGGATTTTGTTTAATTCTTTTTCAGCATTTTCACCTAACATGGATTTCACCATTTTTTTACAAGCGGGCAGGATGACTGATTCAGCGAGAGTGTGAGATTTAGATTTTAATGCTATTATTTCAGCCACCTCAATTGACGCTCGTTGGGCCCGTTCAGACACTGTCATTATTTTCGTAAAAACATTTCGCTGTTTTGATTGCTGCTCTACCAGTCTTTCAAAATAATTAAGCTCTTTATCTTGCAGGGACGAATGTTTAGAAGTGAAATGTCTTTGTAACTTACTTGGTACCATCGATTCATTTGACAGTTTTTCGCCGCATACTACACATAATGGACTAGGCCTATTGACATCTCCAGACCAAGAAAAACCAAACTTCAAATAAGCATCACAATATTGTCTATTAAAGCGAACTTTTGTCTTTTTGGCACCGGAGTTTGATGGTTGTTCACTTCTAGACTCACACCCCTCACTAACCTCTTTTCTTTTAAGAAATTTATCCATTATGAAGGGGGTGTACAAAAAAACAATTAATAGGAATAGGCTATTAACACTAGAACGACCTTCACAGCAATCCAGTGCAATGGCGTCTGACTCATTAAAAGACGCTCCGAAATATTAAGTTACGTAGCAAAATATTTCGCTCAACTTTTTGGAAAGTACATTCAAAATTTTATTATAAATACAAACATATATTTTACTAGTGCTGCGCAATAATAACCATGGGTAATTAAAAGTGTATATACTGCTTAAATGAATCTCTTTTATTATATAATTTAACTGAAGTATTGAACAATAAATTAGCTTGCAATTACATGATCAATTATAATTTCAAACGAAACATAATGAAAACAAACATTCAATTATAATATCGACATTTGGAAACATTTCGCTCATTCGTGAGTCTCAGTTCGCATCCATCTGTGTTTACATTTCGGAATCACGTATTGCCAAAGACTACTAGAAAAATAAAAATTCATGTGAAATCCGAAAAATTATACCTAATTTTCTTATTCTTAAAAAAATTTTGTGGCACACATAAGAGGATCTCGCGGCACACCACTGTGCCGCGGCGCAGTGGTTGAGAACCACTGCTATATAGGCTTTAAAACAGCTTTTCCCAACCGGGGTCACACATAAACCCCAGGGATACCACAGAAGATTTGAGGAAATCCTCAAGGAAAAGGTTTATCTAATTTAGAAATATTATATATGAGTATATGGGGTCCACATTTAAAAAAAAAGGTTAGGAACCCCTGCTCTAAAATAACATAATGGTCAGGTCAATATCTGAAATAAATAATTTATTAGGGATTTCTTCTCTGTCCAGGGGTTCAGATTAAATGTTTTAAGCTGATAGACCCCTTGCCACGCTCTTTTAAGCTTTTTCTCATAGTTTTGTGAAATAGATTCTATATTGGATTTACTGTTGGGAATCTAACTAGGATTACTTTAAGGATAATCCAGTAAGCTACCTCTTGTGTGTGTGTGTATATATATATATATATATATATATATATATATATATATATATATATATATATATATATATATATATATATATATATATATATATATATATATATATATATATATATATATATATATAATATATATATATATATATATATATATATATATTGTGCGTGTATATTTGTGTTTGTTTTAAACAACATATTTTGTCCCTCCCATCG
>SEYY01002332.1:145000-150000 GCA_009176605.1 Armadillidium nasatum | reverse complement strand
TACAATAATACTACGTATGTGTATATATATATATATGTATGTATGCCCTAAATATTTAGTACTTTTTCTCAACATATTTTAATTTGATAAATATACCCAATTAAATTTATCTTTAAATATGTGTTCACCTCGGTTACAAGAATTTACTATGTTCAAACGAACATCGAGATTTTGAGGTGCAGGTGTGAAAATTAAAGTTTGTTTCCAGGAGAGAATTTTATTTGTTTTTGTTTGATTTCTGGGGAAGAGTGGATTATAGAATATATTGGTGTGTACGTGTGCGTTCGTATTTGGGTTTGTGGTTTTGATTTATATGATTTATTTACAAGTTACGTAATTCTACAAAAAAAAATGTTTCTGTATTAATTTCGAATGATTGTTTTGAATTTAATATAGTACAGATTTTCTAGCAGGGTACATAGTAAAGCATACTCACTGTTTAGAAGAAAAGATTGTTAACAACGGTAGTTAAGATTCGAAATGAGGACTACACTGACATAGAAAATTAGCTTCAATAGTAAAGAATACAAATTATGAATTATGTTACGGTTATCATCAAGCAAAGGAAATAATAAGAAGAAAAACTTAACTCTCGTACTTGACTTTCTTTTAACTTAATATCTGAAACTATTCTTAACTTCAAAATATTTAGTGACTTATTAGAGAAGGTACAATAGGTTATCCTGCAAGCGGAACGGAATTAGTTCATTCTAATTCTCAGTTTAAAGAGTTAGATTCTCATGTTTCAGTTTCACTGTTCTCTTTTAACAAAAATAAGTGTAAATAAAATCAGGCTAATAATTTCAATGTGGAAAAAAAATAAAAGTAACACGCTTGGACGACGATAGTTTTGCTACTTTCGTAACGCCATCATTCGTTTAATTTTTAACATCTATCTTTGATTAGAAAGTTACTAGAAACATTTTTTTTTCAGTTTATCATTGTATAAAATTTGAAGACAGTCTTTTATTTCATGATCCTGATATGATGATTTTTGGAAAATTAGTTTCATACTCTGGAAGAGTTTGAGACAAGTATGTAAGAAAATGTAAAGCGCAAAGAATGCAACGTGAGATTCGACTGGGAAGTTAGAGCCTTAGCTGCTACTACAAGACTGTATATTTAAAACAAATCGATACAATTTTTTCTCATTACTGTATTGATAGAAAGTTATAGACATTGAGTCATAGAAATGTGAATAGAAAACTAAAGAAATTGAAGACAAAATCATCTAGAAATCAAAAATCATCATGTCGAAAAGAACATTTTTTTGGTTATTAAGATATCTTTATGACGAATAGCTTAAAAAATTGATGGAAAAGCTTCGAGATTCATCAATGGTAATAAATTCCTTGTCAATCCAAAGGGGTGGAGGACTTTTGAAGAGATAGAGATGCAGACGAACAGTTTAGTGCCAAAAAATATATAAAGTGCTAAGGTATCAAATTTCTATATGAAGTATATCAGCTGAGGTAAAATCCCACAATCATCAATGTTAAAGTCTAGTTAGCAACAAGCAAATGATTAATAAGTACCGCTTTAGTTAATATTTATATTAGTTTTAGTGTGTATTATTTAAAGTAACTGCTTACCGCTCTGTAAGTTCGGAAGGCTTATGTCTTACTGGAAAGTTTTATTACATCTTCGGATTTTGGGGATGAAATTTTTAACTTTCGTATATCAAGTTTCCGAAATAAAAATTCTTTATTTTTCAAAATATTTAGAGGCCCAGAATAATTACTCTTTCAGTTCACCATCATAATATAGTTAAGGTGCATCGCGAACATCAAGACTGTTTTTTTTTTCTTTTAACAGGTTTTAAGAAGAAAGAATGAAAATATATTTGGTCAGATCTGATAGCACTTTGACCAGTCATTAGTTGGAAGTTGGTGTTCTTTATCATTAATATTGGAGCTATTGTAAATCACAAATTGTAATCATGTCCGGAACAGTTCAAAGATTGTTTAATGCTGGAATGAAAGCATAGGACAATCACAAGATATTTTGTTAAATACTTTGCTGGAGAAGAAATGTTCATAAAAATAAGAAGCACATACAATGGTAGAGTGATTGACTCACGTGCTTGAAGGAGTTGGTTCGATCCATCTATCCTAGGTAGAAACTACCAAGTAAGTTCCTCTCCTAGAACAGGGCTATGCCCGTGAGATGGGAAACTTTTATTATATAAAAAAACGGAAGATTCAGTTTTATTTCTTAATAAATGAATAAAATAGCTTATGAAACTGAAGCTTAACGATAAAAAACTTAACCTTTCATCTTTATCGCGATGTATTAAAAAAGTACTAAAAAAACTTAACTTTAAGTTCTGTATTTGCGTGAGTTGATCTAATAGGACAAATACTAAATTTCAATATTAAAAGGTCCTCAAGAGGTAACTGATGATGATCTCATTTTTTTTCTCTATGAGCGTGCAAGCTCTTAAACCTTTTAAGTA
The DNA here is from genome assembly GCA_009176605.1 of Armadillidium nasatum. Taxonomy (NCBI): domain Eukaryota; kingdom Metazoa; phylum Arthropoda; class Malacostraca; order Isopoda; family Armadillidiidae; genus Armadillidium; species Armadillidium nasatum. The sequence continues at coordinate 147,545 of SEYY01002332.1, read as the reverse complement.
CTTTGGGATTATATTTCTTTATGATGTTGAACCATTGTAAAAAATGGAATTTGAACCTAGAGTTATTTATATAGGTTTATTTTGTGTGTTCGTATAGAAACTGCAGAGGAAGTCTTCATTTTTGAGTCTTTAGAAGTTTTTGACAAATCTTATTTTATAATTACCTGAATTTACCATAAAGCTTTTCTTTTTGTCAAGTCGATTCTATGAAAGTTACATATTGCAAAGAGTATTTCATATTGATATAAAAATAGTTTATTGTTTGCAACTGACAAATAAGCTCTTGAAAAATATATACTTTTGATTAAACTGTTTTGTCTCGCATATTTTACTATCACGTGTATTTTATTCATCGGATCTTTTTATATTCCCCCAGCCCCAACCCCTTCCTCTTTGTTTTATTAAAGGTTTATTCCCAAGTGCTAGTGATATTTGTAATATAAAAAAATGTTAGAAGTATTTGATTTGAGTTCAGAGAGATGAAAAAATTTAATTTAATTTAATTTTAATTTTTAAAAATATGAAAAAAAAGTTAACCTGTCAAAAAGATTGAATATTAACGTGCCTTGATTTATGTATTTTTTTTTTTTTTTTTAAATAATCGATTGATTTTACTTAATTATTTATTAATTTGTCTTTAACAAGTATTCATATAAATTTGAGAGGAAATTAATGGTAGTATATTTATAATGTTTTTAATCGTTGAAGTTTGCGTAGTCATGTTGTCAATAACCTAGAATTAATTTTTATTAAAATGTCGATTTTCGTAAAGAATTTGCGATTTCTGATAAACTTCATTCTGTGTATTTTATTATTGCAGAGTTCTTCTCGTGGTGCTCAGAGCAGTTGTAGCGATGGATCTCTCTTGTCAATGGGAAGTTCAGAGAATGATGAGGTAAGCTATTTTAAGTGTTTGATGGTGCTTTACCAATACCAATACTAATACTATTATTTGAAATTTTTAGTTATAAATATTACATGATCTCAGTTCGTGTGTACGAAAAAAGGTGAGATTATAGAGTTTAAATTCTATATCATCTATAATATTGAATGGTTAGACCTGTATCATGCCAGTACATTCCTAATAAATATACGATTATCGAATTCAAATTCTATATCAACTGTATCATGGTATTTATGCATCTAAACATTTTTTAATTTTATAACGTTATACGCAATATCTTTGGGCGAATATTCAGTAGAAAAGTTCTAATATAGATACATGAACTTTTTTTCATTGTTTCGTTTGAAAAGCATACGTAGGTAACTTTTATTTGTTAAATCTTTTTATATAACATGTTATTTAAAAGAATTTTGATGTTATCACTCAGATATGTTGTAATTTATACTGTGTTATCAACATAACTTAAGTATTTTTTTTTTCTTTTGAACCAAAAACAGTTTTACAAGTAAATTTTCTATAAATTATAGATGTTATTCATGTTTTGAGTTGTATGGTTAAGTAAATAAAACTGGATAGATATTTAACTGTGTGTCCTATCCGCACTCACGTGACGCTCGTGCTCGAGTAAAAGAAAATACTTTGCACTGAACCAGAGTTTCTTTGAAAAGTATTTAGATTATTTTTTTCTCAGTAATGTGAGATAATGATTACCATAAAATAATCAAGGATGAGAAATAAAAACTTCGTGATTGATCTCTTTAGACTTCTATCACATATGAGTACTTGTGATATTATTCTATATTCTTGCTTTTATAGCTATTACAAGCATTGTCTTAAGGGAACATTTAAAGTAATAATAAATAATAATAATTTGGGATTTGAAATGAGATTGTAGTATACCAATATTCTATTTTACATATTTGTTCGATAAATAAAGTTTGTTTGAGTTTAAGTAGCCAATCTTCTATCTTTAAATACTAAGGTCAAATAATTATTGATATTTATTGTAGGATAGTTTTCATATCCTATTTGTAAATTAAAGGCACAGGTTGACAATTTTCTTTAAAAACTTTTTTTTTTTTCATCATTTTCCCATTAAAAATGTTTTCTTTTCTTAGATAAGAGTTTTATGTGTATTTTAGTAGTAATTATTCTTTTTGTTAAAACTTTTTTATTCAAACTATTAAGGGATTATTCCGAAATATGAAATAAATAAGAATTAAATCTTCGATCAAGGGCTGTCAACCTAGATTTCTTTTGTCTTTCGAAATTTTAAAATTTTGAATCTTTCTTCCTTGTAATTCTTCTAACCCTTTATGTCCCTTCTCTCTTTTAGACACGAATTTTATCGACAACGCAGAATTACCATATGAATTATTCATATACGTATTTTAATATTAAAATGTATTGACCATTATAGTAAATTTTTTATTATACGTTTATATTATATGTTTGCGCAAATTGTCTAGAAGTGTGCCATTTTCTTTCTCAAAAATCGTGTTTTAATGACCATAATGACGAGTAACTATTTTTAGGTTAATTTTATTTTAAAGCGAATCATTGCTTTAGTTCAACGTCTTTGTTGTACAAATCACTTTATTTTAATAAATAAATAAAAAATGTGTAATGTTGTATTTTATA
>SEYY01002332.1:125000-137500 GCA_009176605.1 Armadillidium nasatum | reverse complement strand
TATATATATATATATATATATATATATATATATATATATATATATATATATATATATATATATATATATATATATATATATATATATATATATATATATATATATATATATATATAATGAGTTAAAAAGTACAAATATATTATCAATATTTTTAACTGAAAAGGAATGTTGTGGTGATGAGTTCATTTAATTATAATAATAATAACAAATAATGATAAATAAAAAAGCCATTCCGTGTTTTTCTCCATAATAAATCTAAATCGATTAGATTATTATTATTATTATTATTATTTCCAAAAATAAATAAATAAAACTTGTATGATAAGAAAAAAAAATAATGAAAATGTAATCATTATTTAATACCTGTTTTATCTTATTTATAAAATGTATAGATTAACAGTGTGGAAAAAAGATAATTTAATGTTTTGTTTTTTTTTTGTTTTTTTAAACATTGAATTTTGTTAAAAGGCAAATATATTTGAATGTATGTGCGAGTTTGTGTTTATTTGTTCCTCATTGTCTGTCTGTGTCTATTTTGTTACAATACTTTTTTAAGTAGACATTTTCATTATTATTATTATTATTAATTAAGAAATTTATTTTAAAAAATATTTAAAAAATTAAAAAAAAAAAAAAAAAAAAATAAAATATATATATATATATATATATATATATATATATATATATATATTATATATATATATATATATATATATATATATATATATATATATATATATATATATATATATATATAATTTTTTTTTTTTTTTTTTTTTTGTGTGTAAATTTATTTTTATATTATATTTTACATTATTTTCATTATTACTCAATTTTCTCTTCTCTTCCTTCTCTTTTTAAGTATACAAATGCTTAAACTTTAATCTTTTTATGTTGTCATATGCTCACTTCAATATTAAAAAATATACATCAAATTTTTTTTTTTTTTAAATTCTATATTTTCAAATGGAATATTTTTTTCCAAGTCATTATTAAAGTCCTTAAGGACTGTAGTAATGTATCCATGGAAATTTCGGACTCGACGTTTGACAGACAGGTCATACTCATTATTAGAAAATATATTTTATTTCTTTTTCCACATTTTTAGTTCTATTTTAAGCTTATATTTTTTTCAATAAAATACTACCCAGTATTATCTACTGCTTTTCAATAAAACCATGGCAGGCAGGGTATGGAGTCCCACACCGGGAGGTGCACAGCCCCTCACAGTGGGTCTCCCTTATAATATACATTTATATAATTCGTAATACAGGTAGGTCATTGAGGGACCACGCTGGGTGGAGTGTTCAGCCCCACTCCTCCCACTTTACAATGTTTTACCTTTCTCTGGCAGTCATGTATATATATATATATAATATTGCTGTTGATAATAGGTGAAAATAGTCCAAACGTTGACAGACAATTTCAAAAAAAGAGTAGAGTCTACTAAATCATGGACATTATCTCTCGTCCAAGGCATCGATCGACAGCTTGTTTTCTTAAAGTAAAAGAGTTGAAAATATTTTTTCAAAACTTTCAAATCGTTGACACAGCAAATCGTTTTGACCAAATGGTTGTTGTCACCTATCTTTTCACTAAATCGTAATTTTACTCCTGTTTCAGTTTACACACACCCTCAACCGCAAACACACCCGTACACATTCACAAACACACACACACACACGCACGCACACATACATACATACATACACGCACACACACACACACACACACACACACACACACACACACACACACACATATATATATATATATATATATATATATATATATATATATATATATATATATATATATATATATATATATATATATATATATATATATATATATATATATATATGAGAGAGAGTAATAATAATATAAGAATTCATTTGCTATTTCTGAAATTAAGAAAGAGCTTCATTTTAAAAATAAAAAAAAGTAGGCCATACTAACGTACAATAGGTACGACTTACAGGTCGGGAGGCATGTATTTGTAATATTGTTTACGTCGCATTGTACACATAATAATAATAATAATAATAGTTCTAAATGTTAATGAGAGATAAAAACTAATAAAGCTAATATTAATAATAATAATAATAATAATAATGGGCCTAAATAGCAATGTAAGCAAAAATTTTAGGTACTTTTCAAAATATCAGTAATAAAAAATGTATATAAAAATGTTAACATGTTCTGGGGAAGAAAATATGTTAGTCGACTGATTGTTTTTGAACAGTGTCGATCACTTTACCTGTCGACGATATGGTTGAAACTTCATAGTATTAGGATATTCTGTAAGAAACAATATTTTTAAAACTTTAGGCTTAAATACATAAAATATTTAAAAAAATAAATGTTTATTCTGTCATTACTGATAGGCCAATCAGATTTTATTTTTATTTTTCAAACTGAGCTAAAATTGTACTCGAAATATCGAATCCCTAACTTTCTCAAAATTATTTTATATTATATTATATATATATATATTATATATATATATATATATATATATATATATTATATATATATATATATATATATATATATATATATATAATATATATATATATATATATATAAAATGGTCTTAAATTGCTGTTTTTGAATTTTTTTTTTTATAAAAAAAAATTTTTTTTTTTTATATAAAAAATTTATATATAATCATATATATATATATATATATATATATATATATATATATATATATATATATATATATATATATATATATATATATATTATATATATATATATATATATATATATATATATATATATATATATATATATATATAGAGAGAGTGTGTGTGAGTGTGTGTTGTAAAAAAAAAAAAAAAAATTATTATTTATTATTATTATTATTATTATTATTATTATTATTATTATTATTATTTCATTCCCTTGTTTCACAATGTTCCTTTATATGCATAAAGGTAGATAACATTTTTTATCATTGTTTCATATATAGAGAACCTTCACTGCCAAATTTTATTTTATATATATAATTTATTTTTTTTTTTTAAAGGTCTTAACGTTTAAAATTTTTTTAATACTTGATGGAATAAAATTATACCCTGTATATGAGTAATATTTTAGCATAGATTGAAATAAAATTATACCCTATGGATGGGTAATATTTTAAAATAGGTTATTAATTCCAAAAAAGATTATGCAAAATATTTCCTAACCTAAAATAAACTTGGAGGATGATGAGCGATTTCGATGCATACGTCATCAATGAAGTGATCTAATCAAATTTTTTTTTGTAATTTTCGGATAGGAAAACATTTTGGGTGTTATTCGTTTTATCTTTAAAAGGAGGAATTTTTTTTTCTTTTGTATATATTTACTTTTGCCTTATTTGATTGTTTTAGGTTTCCACTCCCTAATATTCATAAGTGATTTTTTTTTTTTTTTTTGGTATATCATATATATATAAATGAAAATTTTGTTGCGTCGTACTGTTTGTAAAACGCTTTTGTGCCGAGATGATGTGTAATCGAAAACTTCTTCCGTGAGTGAAAATAGGGTTCTTTTTAGGGTGATGTTAACAGAACTTTTTCGACTTGTGATTAGGGGAGAAAGAGGCGAAGGGAAGGCGGTCGAAATCGCTGCCCATCACCTTCCTCAGTGCCTCCCACGTCTTCCGCACTATTCACAATTCCCTCAAAAAGTTCCTTTCTCCGGAAGGGGTATATGTCTCCCCTTTCACGATATCCCCCAAAAGGAAATCTTGAACGGAAGGTCGAGTGTGAGGTCGTCCTCGGCTGATCCTCTAAAGGGAGAGAGGAAGAGACCACGAAGGCGCAACTCCTCAGCCTCTTGCTTTGATAGGAAGGATCATCCTATAAGAGGCCGAGGAGGGAGAGATGCAACCTGCAACAATAAACATGCAAAGGTAAATAATAATAATTAATAATTTATAAATTTTTGTATAAAAAAAAAAAAATTATACAGAAACTTAATAGAGAACCCCTTAGTGAGACCTAATTTCTGATGAAACTCTGAAAGGGAGGTCACGGAGAAAGGGGTGGGTGGGAGGGGTGATAGTTTCGCATCCTATTATCCCAGTATTAATATTTAAGTCACACTTTCACCTTTCGTAATTAACTGCAATTGTCAAGCATTTGAATACAAAAGGCGTAAAATTACAGTAGACTTTACGCTGAAAATTATTTATTATTATTATTATTATTATTATTATTATTATTATTATTATTATTATTTTTTTTTTTTTTTTTTTTTTTTTTTTTTTTTTTTTATTTATTTAAATTTATTATTAAATAACTATTATATTTATTATTAAAATAACTTTTAATTAATATATTTTTATATTGTAGTTAATAATTTTTTTTTTAGTTGAAATAAGCTTTTGAGGTTGCGATTTTGTCTTGTGAAATTCAAAAGAGAATAATAAATAATAATAATAATAATAATAATAATAATAATAATAATAATAATAATAATAATAATAATAATAATAATAATATTGCCTGTTAGCAGTATCAGTAATTTTACAGTCTGAATCATCTGTTTTAAAATAAGAATTTTTTATCATCATAGTTTGTAACCGTTATGATAATCATCATCATCATTAAACAGTTATTTAAAGTCCCAAATTGTTTTTTATCATTGTTAAAATCGTCTTCATTACCCCATCAACTCCTCGTCCATCCCTATCCATCCTCCCCCCCGGCCATCCTCTTCCCCCACCATCCTCCTCCCCCCACCATCCTCCTCCCCCCACCCTCCATCATTAAATTATTATTATCTTTAGATTGTTTGGATTGCTCAACTTTTTTTTATTTTATTTATTTTATTTTATTTAAAGAATTGATTTAATTTTTTAAAAATTAAAGTATAAGTTCCTCCACGTTAACTTACCCCCCCCCTTCCCTTCACTTTAAAAATAATATTTTAATTGCCTATTCTAATTTATATTAGAATATTATATTAATATATTATTTGTTATTTTAATTTTTGTTTTCAAATCATTACAAAATTTATTTATTTATTAAATGTTTTTTTTATTTTTTATAAAATGTTATGTATTTATTTATTTATTTTAGTTATTATTATTATTATATATATTTGTTTATTTATCTGAATATTTATTTATATTTATATTAAATGCTTATTTATTTATTTATTTTTAATCCTTTTATTTGTATTAAAATTTATTTTCCTAACATTGTATTGATGTTTTATTTGTATTCTCTGTTTATATATGTATATCATTGGAGAAAGGGTCAGTAACCTACATGATGCCCACCAGGGTTTAATAAAGACCTTGAAATTACTTATTACCAACTAATTTCACCAATAAGAAAAGTTGGTGTTTGGGGCAGTCTTTCGAATTAGTGGTTGACCGACACACAAACACTAGTGTGGCTCGGGGGCTGGTGTTGTGCGGTACGGGGATGAAAAAAAACATTTACATTGCTTGGTCAATTTTTCATTTTAGAATACTTCAGTGTTTTTCTTCTCCCTCCATTCTAACTCCCCCCCTCCCTCCACCCTCCTCAAACATCTCCGAGGCTGAATGTTAGTTTTTTTTTCGCCATCTAATTATCTATTACATATTAATTAAGAGTTTGCAATGGAGAAAGGATTGTACTTGAGGTATGTGATGAAAGAGGGAAGAAATATCTTGGATATGCTTCAAAGGACTTGTAGTGTAAGGTCAAAATATTATTTTAGAAATACCTTTCTGTGTAAGTGAAGTGTGAAAAGTATTAACCATTGGTCCATTGGAGTGCAAAAAGGATATATATATATATATATATATATATATATATATATATATATATATATATATATATATATATATATATATATATATATATATATATATATATATATATATATATATATATATATATATATACCCTGACCTGTGATATTTATAAATTTATTCATAAAATAAAATAAAGCTTTTATTTGCAATAAAATCTTTTCTTTTTTTTTTCATTATTAATTTTTTTGGTCTAAAATATATATATAATATTATATATATATATATATATATATATATATATATATATATATATATATATATATATATATATATATATATATATATATATATATATATATATATATATATATATATATATATATATATATATATATATTAATATATATATATATATATATATATATATATATATAAAAAAAATAAAGAAACTTGACACTTGTTTTAAACTTTGGAAAAAAATCACTTAGAATATTATTATAATTATTATTATTATTATTATTATTATTATTATTATTAATTATTATTAATTTATTATTAATTTATTATTAATTATTATAAGGATTAAATCTATTTTTTTACCCAATATTTGCCCATTGATGTAGAAAAAGCTAATTTTTTTTTTTTATATATATATATATATATATATATATATATATATATATATATATATATATATATATATATATATATATATATATATATATATATATATATATATATATATATATATATATAATGGAAGTATATTTGTGTATAAATAACCCACTGTAAGTAGGCTATAAAATATGACACACCCACTTTATTATCTGTTTTAAAATGTAAATATACAATATTTTCATGTTAATGTATTAGATATATATATATATATATATATATATATATATATATATATATATATATATATATATATATATATATATATATATATATATATATATATATATATATATATATATATATATATATATATATATATGTTCATTCTAAAACAGCTGGTTTAGCTAGTCTGGTTGTAAATTGGTTGGGTGGTCCCCTTTCCTCCACACGTTGGGTTGGGCCTCCTTTTATCTCATATGAGTACCATTTTAGATTTTATTTCCTTCTAGTGTGAAGATTTGTTTTCATGATAGTTTTTAAGCAAACTAGACTTTTTTATTAACTCAATCTTATATTTCATTGCCTGTTTAAAATTAACAAATCAAGGGGAAAAATTTTTTTTAATCACTTACTAAGCAAAAATGTAATTTTATTGATGAGAACGCAAACCCTTTATCAATAACAGTAATAATAGTGTGTAAGTAAAAGTGTTGTTTTATGCTAAGAAGTGTTTAATACCAATTAATAACGTTATTTTTTTAAGTAATAATTTATGTACTTATATTTTCATATTTGATTCTCAAAATGAAAATAATGGTATATATATATATATATATATATATATATATATATATATATATATATATATATATATATATATATATATATATATATATATATATATATATATATATATATATATATGCGTGAATGTATGTATGTATGTAGGTTATTAAAGGTTCATATGATTCATTTGCCACTGAGGCATATATTCCTTCATCCAGAACTAAGGATATTAAATACACGATAGAAAGAACGCTTAATTTCATCAGTAAATTGTTACATATTTGCCACTGTTTATTTTCCATTCTCTTTCCAAGAAGTGTACGTAATATATATATATATATATATATATATATATATATATATATATATATATATATATATATATATATATATATATATATATATATATATATATATATATATATATATATATATACAAAATGATTTATTTACTTTATTTACAGTAAATGTAAATAGACGAAAAGTATAAACTATTTTGGTTTACGTTGACTTTAGTTGTTATTATTATTATTATTATTATTATTAGCGTGTGAATGTTGAATTTATTATACATTGAGAATCAAGCTAAAACGAGATATAATAATAATAGTAATAGATTTATTAGTAATGATTTTATGTTATTTTTATTATATAACAGTAAATCACTTTATTTTCCTATAAATAGCCTATCCTCCGGTGATAAACCTTCTACTCTATATATATATATATATATATATATATATATATATATATATATATATATATATATATATATATATATATATATATATATATATATATATATATATATATATATATATATATATATATATATATATATATATATATATATATATATATATATATATATATATATTTATATATATATATATATATATATATATATATATATATATATATATATATATATATATATATATATATATATATATATATATATATATATAATATATATATATATATATATTGTAAAAAATTTGTGAAGGAAAAGCATTGAAGGCTCAGGGCTATAAGCAACCGTGAAAATCAAGACAAGGCCAAACCATTTACGGACTTGATGTGATTCTCAAAACAATAACCTCTGTAATTACACGGAAATTAAGATCTTACCTTTTACTTTTTTTAACAATAACTCGTTAAGTAAAATGAAATATCGCTGCTGCTACTACTACTACTATGACTTAATTGGAATTATAAAATATATATATATATATATATATATATATATATATATATATATATATATATATATATATATATATATATATATATATATATATATATATATATATATATATATATATATATATATATATATATATATAAAAGCATTAATAATTATATAAAGTAGCTCACCAAATATTTATTTAGATTTTTTTATGAATGATAAATCATTCTTCTTGCCTTTACATATCAAACTTTTCGAAGCATATTTGTACTCATCATCAGTAGTTAAAAATAGAAAACAAAAATTGTATTTTTTTTTTTTGTTCGTTGTCAAGGTGTGTATTGTTCGATATTTATATATATATATATATATATATATATATATATATATATATATATATATATATATATATATATATATATATATATATATATATATATATATATATATATATATATATATATATATAATGTGTCTGTGTGTATGTGTAAAATGTCGTAAAACTCTTCGGCGTTACAGATTTAATTGGTTGACCGATTAAGATGATCAGTACGCAATGTAGTCTTTCAACTAAGAAGTTTACGATTTATTATTATTATTATTATCAACTTTTGTTATATTATATTCATCATTTAAGTAAATAATAATAAAATTCAGAAATTTATCTAACTACTAAACTTTGGGGCCCAATGGAAACCAATGTGTATCCCCTTAGAAATCCCTTTTCAGAGAACTGTACAGTCATTTCATTATTATTATTATTATTATTATTATATAGTTAGTAGTATAGGACCTACTGAATATTGTAAAATTATATGTACGCTGACTGAATAAAGAAATTATGAATTATTATTATTATTATTATTATTATTATTATTATTATTATTATTATTATTATTATTATTTACGCAAAATTTGGGACTAGGGAGTAGTTTTTAATTTCTGGAACATCTTTTAATATCAATAGAACGTTGGTATGGATTTATTAATTTATAACACTCTTTGATGTTTGATGTGTCTCTATTTCCTTTCATATATATATATATATATATATATATATATATATATATATATATATATATATATATATATATATATATATATATATATATATATATATATATATATATATATATATATATATATATGGGATCTTTTGTTGTGGCGTAGGACAAATTGAAAGTTTTCGGTAGAGTCTGGCACAATTCTTTTGGAATTTTCAAACTCACTCCCCCCCCCCCTCTTCCTTTCACTTTATCGTTTATGCACTCATGCGCATGGCTTTCTCTCCAATCCTTTTCTTATTTTCAAAATTACCTCCTAAAGCCACACAATCTTTTCCTAATATCTATTTGGAGTGATTAAATTTGTTTGTTTTTAATGCCTCAGAAACTTAATATCATTTATCAACTTTTTAATCTTCCACACAAGAAAGCATCATCCACCTTGTATGGAGTACGTATTATCTTCAAGGCAGTACCATATACACACTTCTTCTTATGAATGTGAGGTGTAGGGTTTTTCTCTTTATCGACACTCGTACATCTCACTGGGTCTCCTCAGTCATTATCTAGCAAGAAATGTCGCATACCTTCTCATTTCGTAAAAGTTCATATGACTGATATCTAAACACACTAGTCTTTTCTTTGTATATCTCTATTGTGGTGCGATGGAAGCACGCAACTTCCAGGTGCGTCGTAGTTTGTGCGTGACGGCACACCATTTTTTGCTCGTGGTTCGGAGCGGAAAAATGCATTGCTTGGGGAACCCAACTTCGTTTAATATAGAAATGCTGATTTTCTTTTAAGAAGAGTATAAATAATTTGTATTCCTACAGGTAGATAGTTGGCAGTTGGTTTGGGGAGAGAGAGAGAGTTTTTTTTTTTTTTTTTTTTTATAGAGGAAATAATTTTCCTGTTTGTTGTTTATGTTTTACCTTGGGGTAGGAGAAGAACGGTTGTTTTCTTTGAATATTGATTAAATTTTTTTATTATGAAGACAACAGATTTATGGTATACAGTAGCTTACATTTACCGGTTTTGTTCGTAGGAGGAGAGAGTAATTTTGGAGATCTGATTGGGGGGTGAATTTTCGATTAAGACCAGTACTTTCATATCCCCAAGAGCATATCTGGGGCCAAGAGCTAGTAGGACACTGTGTAATATATTCAAAACGTTTATTTTAAAAATTTTAATGTGAGAACATGAACAAACACGCAAAATTGCAGTACTTTAAATTTAGAGCTTTTAAATTGTGATTCAGTTTCATGAGTAATTCGATTTCGTCTTGGAGTTTATATTTTCCCGCGACTGCTATACAGTTTATCAGTCTTATTAGAAGAAGGTGGAGCAGAGAGATATTTATGTTTATGCGGAATTTTAATCGGCAGAAAATTGACGATGACGATTGAGAAAAATATGTCGAGGACAATTAATCGTCGCATCATATATATATATATATATATATATATATATATATATATATATATATATATATATATATATATATATATATATATATATATATATATATATATATATATATATATATATATATAAGAAGGATGCATAGATATAACTTTTTTTTTTTAATTGGGTTTTCTCTCTTTAGGTGTAATTTGCTTATTATTTCTGTCATCTTATTTATAATTCTCTCTCTCTCTCTCTCTCTCTCTCTCTCTCTCTCTCTCTCTCTCTCTTTCTCTCTTTCTCTCTTTCTCTTTTTCTCTCTCTTTCTTTCTTTCTTTCTTTCTTTCTTCTTTCTTTCTTTCTTTCTTTCTCTTTCTCTTTCTCTCTTTCTCTCTCTCTTTCTCTTTCTCTTTCTCTTCTCTTTCTCTTTCTTTCTCTTTCTCTTCTCTTCTCTCTTCTCTCTCTCTCTCTCTCTCTCTCTCTCTCTCTCTCTTCTCTCTCTCTCTCTCTCTCTCTCTCTCTCTCTCTCTCTCTCTCTCTCTCTCTCTCTCTCTCTCTCTCGCTTTCTAAAACCTTTTTTTTTATCATCTTTTTTATCTGTCTGTTCTGTGTGTTTGTATGTTGTTCTCATTTCAATGATTTTGACTCGCAAAGTTTTTCTCCTGAGGCTGAAGAGTTTTTTTTTTTTTTTTTTTTTTTTAATTCACCGTTTCCAATTGTTAAGAGAGAAAAAAAATTCCCTTAAATGGAGGAGGAGGAGTAGTGGTGGTAGTAGTAGTAGTAGTAGTAAAATTCGCATTCAGTCGGTATACATATTAAAAGTTTCATTTTTTTTTTTTTTATTTTTTTTTCCATTAAAATGAGAATAAGAGAGATGAAATGGGCTTCAGGATTGAGTACTGTATTAGGAGGTCCAATGAATCCATGTAGATTGATAGTTTCATACATAGTGAGAGATTTTGCACCTTTATTATTAAAACTAATTTCTTAACTGTAAAAATTATATTGAAAATAGTAAATTAAATAATATAACCATCTTAATTCTGTTTCGATTTCTTAAGAACAGTAAATAAAGATAATATATTTTTGCTAATAATAATAATAATAGCATTAATGATGATGATAAATATAAAAAGAATTTATAATAATAATTATAATAGTAATTGATATAATAACAGTAATAATTAAAAATAATGGTGATAAAAAAAACAATAGAATATATATATATATATATATAAATATATATATATATATATATAATATATATATATATATATATATATATATATATATATATATATATATATATATATATATATATATATATATATATATATATATAATATATAAATATGTAATTTTTTTTTCCTGTTATTACTAATATTAATGTTCATTACTATTTCAATCACATTTAAAGATATTGATAATGAAAAATATTACAAATATTAATAATGACAATATAAATTAATAACCACAATAAGAATAATAGTATAAAGTATTGGTACTAATAATAATCGTAATAAATAATAAGAATAAACATCTGTAATAAAAATATATCAATGATAATGTATAGGTATAGTATTAGTAATAGTGATAATAAAAATATATTAATATAAATAAAAAAAAAAAAAAAAAAAAAAAAAAAAAAAAAAAAAAAATATATATATATATATATATATATATATATATATATATATATATATATATATATATATATATATATATATATATATATATATATATATATATATAA
>SEYY01002332.1:110000-112500 GCA_009176605.1 Armadillidium nasatum | reverse complement strand
TTTCCTAATTCTCTAATGACGTTGATCTAACAAGCTAGCACATTTTTCCATAGTATTGTTGTTATATTTCTTTGATTTTACTGGTTTCTAAAAAATATGTAATTAATTAAACCTTTTTAAAAGAAAAATTAGTAATTTAAGCTTGTTAATAAACTGAATTTAAAGTACTTTCACAGCTTGAAGATGTTCCATCAAAAATAATTAGGGACTTTTAATGTTATAGTAAAACGTTCTTTATAAAATAAATATGTATTACTATTTTACAAATGTATAAATTATGTATTTAGATAACTGAAAAATTTATAAAGATTTCTTGTTGAATTACTAACATTTCTACTATTTCTTATTTTTAAGGACGTACTGATCGAAGTGACAATAGAAGAGCCGAACGAAAATCGTTGCCAAATCCTCCATCTTTAACTCTAGAGGAAAAGAAAGAAGAACCTTTCCTTAGTCGACTCTTCGGCTCAGTTAAGTCAGCTCAATCACAAAAGGAAACTTATCAGGTTGTCAATGAGAACTTTTCTTCTGATGGGGGACGACTTTCCAGAGAGAAACGCAAAGATCAGTCTCGTCCTCCGACAGGAACCAAAACTGGCCGTCAAAAGTCGGATCCGTCTAGGTTTACATACACGGAAGAGACTACAATTGAGAAAAGTTCCTCTCATAGATCTTCTAGCGTTGAAGGTCGACTGGAAGGTAACCCACTGTATACTGAAGACGGTAGCTTCATTCATGAGTCAATCCCACCTCCTCTTGAATTTGAAATCGGAAAAGAATTACCACCACCACTAAGAGATTTTAATGAAACTCCGACATCTTCAAGAACTGGAGTCAATCCGAGTCGTCTCTCTTCATCATTTGATAATTTAAATGATAATGATATTTTACCCTCGTCTCTTTCCTCTCAAAATCAAATTGGTCTTTCCACAGAATCGTGTGAAGGACGTAGTTCTACTGACAGTCTTACTACAACTCCCCTTCCCGGTATTTACATACGTTCTAATCAAAGTTTGAATAAAGTGAGAAAACCTAGCGGACTTAGTCAAGCTAAAGAAAGCCTTTCTCGCTTCAGAGAAGAACAGCTTCGAAATCAGTTGGACATTGAGACTACTGGGCCGCTTTCATTAGATTCAAGTCTTAATTTGGTGCAACATGTAGGAGAGGAATTTCGAAAAACCATTAGCGCTAATGATGTTCCTTACAGTAGAGTAACAGCAGACAATTTGATTGATAACTCAGCTGTTTCTTCTCCTCGTTCTGCTTCAGTTATTCGTTCCGTTTCTGTTAATTCGCCTGCGTCTTCATCGAGAGCTAGCAGCATTAGAAGTCGAAAGAGTTCTATTGGTGACGAACTAGAAAGTGACTCCTCTTTGTCAAAGGTTTCTCTTCGTAAAATAAAAGAGAGAGTCAAGTTTTAAGAGCCAGACGGAAGAGGAAGAAGAAAAGGTACCTGAATTTCTTCGAATCCAACTTAATCGTGTTCAAAATAAAGTTGGTTCTGTAGTCGTTTTTGGTACAGAACAAAAATCTGTAAGTAGCAGTAATAAAACTACAATTGTTAATGTCAGAGAATGGACTGACGTTTCACAAAGAGAAGATCGAAGTGTAGTGGTTAATGTCGAAACTGAAGAAACCAAGAGACCAGTCAGAAATTATTGTTGAAGGGAAAAATTTAATTGAAGTGGATAATAAAAATATGACTGAAGAAAAGAGAAGTTCACCTCAAGCAATCCATCAGCAATCGAGTATGGCGTTTTCTGGAAAAGGATTTAGCAAAAAGAAATCAAATGAAGAACCCTGCCAAAAAGATGAAGAAATTGTGCTGCGACGTCCTTCTGTTGTTGATAGATCCATTGTCATTGATCAGTCTATGGGCGCACTTCCTTCTCCAACAGTAAAAGGAGGAGATGAGCCCGAGCTTTTCAAAGTATTTGCGCGTCGATCTTTTAAACTCAAAGATCCTGAAATGGAGTCGTCTTTGGAGAACGATCCTAGTGATGTTGATAAGGAAAATCATCTTCCACCTTCCACTTACGAGGAAACATTTGTTAATCAACAAAGAAGATCTGAGCGTCATAGTGTAATACCTAGTTTCAGTTCAGGACCTGTTATCAAACCATCTGTTCCAGTGTTGAAAAACGTAATTACAAATAGGTATTCATGTGGGAATGTTAACGTTGGTAGCCCACACAATACAGAGTTTATGCCAGTTTCAGTGTTATCTAACAATGTCATTTCGAGTGGAGACGAGAGCGACCCAAAAATCATTTCTTCCCAGTGGGAATCATCTATTTTCAAAGGAAGAGCAAATGAAATAGGGATAAATATTACTGCCTCGAAATCCCAAGGTTACGCTTCTCAATTAAGGAAGGGCAGCATTCCAATTTCCGAAAAAAATGTTGAAATGTCTATGGTTCAAGATAACTCAAATCAAAAATTTACAAAACAAATATTCTATAATGTAAACCAAAAAAATAATCAAGTAAAAAATTTCGAA
>SEYY01002332.1:97500-105000 GCA_009176605.1 Armadillidium nasatum | reverse complement strand
TGAAAATAAATTATTAGCAATTAGACATTGAACAGTTTACGTTTGAATTTCTTTATCACCTGTGGTTCATTTGCCTTACCTTATCATACATGAAGAATTGAGACATGGATGCTTTTTCTTTTATATTTTAATTCGATTTATGTAGCGCTACAATAAATTACAGGGCAATGTATCAAGAAATTATGGTCTTGGGCTCCTATTTGTTAAACGTAAACAAACTTCCAAGCAAAAGAGTACGAAAAAAACCTTTCATTTCGTTGACTTTCGTTTTCAAATTTTAAGGCTTACATTCAACGTAAAATGCAGTGCTTTTGTAAATCTAGAATATAAACTATTTGCGAACCTAATACAAGGTAGTTTTGATTTTTGTTTTCATCGCACAAGTGATATTTCTTTTTTTTTTTTTTTTTTTTTTTTTTTTTTTTTTTTTTTTTTTTTTTTTTAATTATCAAGAATATTGATTTAGCTCCATTTTAAAGTTATATATATAGAGAATTTCCAAAACTTCTTAAATTTGTTAAAAAGTTAGTTATCCAACCTTCATTAATATGATGTAAAAATTGAGAAAGCTGAAATACCATTATTAATTTATTGCATGCTAAAATTTATTTGGCAAGATTACTTCGGTTTAAGTTCTTAAAACCGTGGGTCAAATATCTAAAGTGCATGATTCCTTATTAGAGTATTTAGATGCATGGGCGAGTAGATTGCCCATAAAGCAGCATGGACTCTTAAAAACGCAGAGATTTTCCCTAAAAATGACAATAGTCATTAGTCAATTAAGCAACTGAAAAATGAGCCATCATCATCTACTCCTTCACTTCGGATAAATTTATACTCTAAATAAGACCGCATGGTCCAGGAATCAGTTTGTTTTAGACAGTAGGGTTAACAATGGCTAAGGCTGTCTAACGTACCTCGTGCAAGGTACATTAATATAGACAGAAATATATGTTCCATCATATGAGAATCGATTTACAAATTGGTAAAAAAAGGGCGTTATTCAGATCATTCTTGCCTATATATATATATATATATATATATATATATATATATATATATATATATATATATATATATATATATATATATATATATATATATATATATATATATATATATATATATATATATATATATATATATATATATATATATATATATATATATATATATATATATATATATATATATATATATATGAATAATTTCTGCAGCCGACATGACCCTGCATCATGCGGGATATGGTGTAGAGTATATATATATATATATATATATATATATATATATATATTATATATATATATATATATATATATATATATATATATATATATATATATATATATATATATATATATATATATATATATATATATATAATGATAATAATAATTTTTATTTATTTTTATTTTTTTTTAGCGAATTTTACATTTGAGTGTGTTTGTATTGCAAATTGTATATATATATATATATATATATATATATATATATATATATATATATATATATATATATATATATATATATATATATATATATATATATATATATATATATATATATATATATATATATATATATATATATATATATATATATATATATATATATATATATATATATATATATATATATATATATATATATATATATATATATATATATATATATATATATATATATATATATATATATATATATATATATATATATATATATATAATATAATATAATTTTTATTTATTTTTTATTTTTTTTAGCGAATTTTACATTTGAGTGTGTTTGTATTGCAAATTGTAATATTGAAATCTTATGTAATTTGTTGAAGCCTTAGGCGAAAATCACTAGGCCCTGTACAGTTCTTTAGCCCTAGGCGTATAAATTTAAGGCACGATCTAAAATTAATCAAATTAACGTAACAAGTAGGTAGAAGTGTGGTGTCTTTTTTATATTAGTGAATAAAATATGTTAAAAATAAGAATTTTAAAAATATCAAGTAAAAAAAAGTGTAATATAGCTCACATTTTACTTCTAGAACGTAAATCAGATTATTTTTATATTATAGTTAGTATACTAGATGTTGAACTTTTTACTATTCTGGAATATTTATATAGCCGAGAGCACGGTACTATGGCCGAGAGTCTGTGATTAACAACTTTACCTTCAGTGCCTTCGGTAAGTTTTTTATGAATTTTCATGTCTTATCATAAATATTTATATTTTGGTTATATTAGTTCAGAAACATATAAATTTTAAAAATATTAGTGATACCATTCTGTACACTGAAAATCTGCATGCAAATATTCGAAATTAGTAATTATATAGCAAATACCTCTTGACTGCTATATGGCCCAAATTAAAATTAAAGCGAGCAATGTATCGTAAGTTGTTTACAACCTCTAAAAAAAATGTTAAAAAGCAAAAACAAGAAATTATTAAGGTATTAAAAATCTATGTATAAAATCCATGAAATTAGGCTGTCGTCTGCAAAAGTTCCTAGATCTCAATAGTTTACATGGATAGAAAAAGGTATTAGATTTTTTTTTTTTAACACATCACCACGGCTCATAGGCAGAGGCCTATTCAAATTATAAAACAATAGAACCTATATACATAGAATAAAAATATTATTATATATATATATATATATATATATATATATATATATATATATATATATATATATATATATATATATATATATATATATATATATATATATATATATATATATATATATATATAATATATATATATATATTATTGCACTATCCATGGCCAATGGGCAGCCCTATATCTGCAGTGTTGCAAGCCCAGGTTCCTTGCAGACCCATTTTTAAGGGTTAAAGACCCCTCCCTCGGTAGAGAGTATCCCTCCTAGGGGTGTTAGCGTAGCCATAGCACCCCATTTTTTTCATCCACTTCCATGGCTCCTTTTTGAGGGTCTACCTAGCTGAAAGGATATATACCCTCTCCAGACCTTTCCTTCTATTACCATCTCCCTCCCTTTAGGGTTTGTGGCGTAGCCCAGCAACCCCTTTTCAACTTCTTTCCTGAGGCCACTTTCGGAAGGGTCACTCGCATCGCGGAGAGATATATGCTCAGCCCCTTCCTTACACCCTCATCCACCCCTCTCCCCACCTATACACCAGCCCCCCTTTTTTTATAAATATAAATTTTAAAAATATATTATTAGGATTTAAAACGAAACAAAATTTATTTCTTTTTATAAAACAAAAACAAAAAAAAAAATAAAATATATTTACGAATATAATTTAAAATTTGTACATTTAAAATAAAATAATAGTAATAAACAAGGACACATAAATAGTATAAATTTTAAAAAAAAAATAATATATAAATATATATATATATATATATAATATATATATATATATATATATATATATATATATATATATATATATATATATATATATATATATATATATATATATATATATATATATATATATATAATATATATATATATATATATATATATATATATATATATATATATATATATAATATATATATATATTATATATATATATATATATATATATATATATATATATATATATATATATATATATATATATATATATATATATATATTATATATATATATATATATATATATATATATATATATTATAAAAAATCATTCCCATTTTAAATAAATGAAAGTAAAGTATGTAACTTCTTAACATCTGCCGAAAATACACACACACACACACATACACACACACACACACACACACACACACACACACACAATAGTTAGGTTTCGAAAACATAATCATCCAGCATAAAATTTGAATTATTATACAAAAATGTTTTATTGTTCTGTCATTTAAAATCATTCAATATATGATTAGAAAACACGTATAGACAAGCATGCATTAGTAAACAGACATAATGTCTTATTTTACAGTAACATATTTTTAAAAAATATATATTGAAAAAATGAAAGAGTAAAACTTTAAAACTGAATGTTAATTAAACCATATGTTTTTCTTGAATAATAATAATAATAATAATAATAATAATAATAATAATAATAAATAAATAATAATAATAAAAATAATAATAATATATATATAATATATATAATATATATTATATATATATATATATATATATATATATATATATATATATATATATATATATATATATATATATATATATATATATATATATATATATATATATATATATTATATATATATATATATATATATTAGTGATGGCATCCGCATCCGCATCCGCATGCGCGGATGCGGAACATCCGCACAAAAATCAACATCCGCATCCGCATCCGCATCCGCATTTTCGAAAATTCAACATCCGCATCCGCATCCGCATCCGCACTTTCGGAAATTCAACATCCGCATCCGCATCCGCATCCGCACTTTCAAAAATTCAACATCCGCATCCGCATCCGCATCCGCACTTCTCCAAAATTTAACATCCGCATCCGCATCCGCATCCGCAAATTAGAAAATATGACATCCGATCCATCACTAATATATATATATATATATATATATATATATATATATATATATATATATATATATATATATATATATATATATATATATATATATATATATATATATATATATATATATATTATATATATATATATATATATATATGCGAATTGTAGATCAAGAGTGAGGGTGAAGAGAGAACTATCGGATTGGTTTAGCATAGGAGTGGGATTGAGACAGGGGTTTGTAATATCTCCATGTTATTTAATCTATTGATGAATGGTTTACTTAGAAAAATGGAGAGAGAAGGGAAGAGTATTACGTTGAGAAATATGGAGGGTGAATGTGAAGTGAATGTTTTACTTTTTGCAGATGATGCGGCATGTGTTGGTGGCAGAATCTGGAGAAAAGATGAGAATACTTGTGAGAGAGTTTGAAGGGAAATGTGCAAACTCGAGATTGAAATTCAATCCAGCGAAGAATAAAGTTATGAGGATTGGAGGTGGGGATGAGGAAATGTGGAGGGAGGAATTGGTTTGTAGAAGTGTGAGAATGGAAACTTGAGGAGGTGAATGAATTCAAATATCTAGTAATGTTGGGTGGAAGGTAAGGGTGGGACGGAAAAAGGAATAAAGAACAGAGTGGTAGAAGGAATGAAAGTATTGGGGGGCCTAAGAAAAGTATGGAAGAAAGGAAAAATTTCGAAAGAAATAAAGATAAGAATGTTTGAATGTATGTGTTCACCTTCTGTATTGTATGTGTGTGAAACATAGACGATAAGTGCTCGGTCGAGAAAAAGTTTCAATGTCTTTGAGATGAAAGATTTGAGAGCGATATATAAATTGAGAAGGATTGATAGGATTAGAAATGAAAGAATAAGGGAGATGTGTAAATGGAAGAAGGGTGTAATTGATAGAGAGGAGGAGGATGTGCTAAAATGGTTTGGACATATGTGAAGAATGAAAGAGAACAGAATGGTTGGCAAGGTACGTAGATCCGATGTAGATAGGGGAAGGGTAGGGGGAGGGGAAGGCCGAAGTGGAGATGGATGGATGGAGTGAGAGTGATTTTGATGGAAGGAATTTGAGTTTAGACGAGGGTAGAAGATTTGTGGAGACAGAGATGGAGGGAGGTGGTGAAAGCGTTGAAAGGTAAGAATAGTTATGTTTGTAAGGGAATTGATTGTGGCGGGCACCACCTCACGAAAGTGGGAAAGGTGATAGTGATATATATATATATATATATATATATATATATATATATATATATATATATATATATATATATATATATATATATATATATATATATATATATATATATATATATATATATATATATATAAAATTAACATCCGCATCCGCATCCTCATCAAAATTAACATCCGCATCCGCATCCGCATCCTCATGAAAATTAACATCCGCATCCGCATCCGCATCCGCATTTTCGAAAATTAAACATCCGCATCCGCATCCGCATCCGCACTTTCGAAAATTCAACATCCGCATCCGCATCCGCATCCGCACTTTCGAAAATTCAACATCCGCATCCGCATCCGCATCCGCTTTTCGAAAATTTAACATCCGCATTCGCATCCGCATCCGCATCCGCATCCGCATCCGCAAATTGGAAAATATGACATCCGATCCATCACTAATATATATATATATATATATATATATATATATATATATATATATATAATATATATATATATATATATATATATATATATATATATATATATATATATATATTATATATATATATATATATATATATATATATATATTAACATTGGTTCGCAGACGCTTTTACACAAGCATTATTCTGCAGGTAGTCCACTTCAATATAACTATATATTTATTTAAATTATAAGTACCATTAGTTTTTCTCCTGTTCACAAATAAAATAATTGGATAATGAACAATCTTCATCCATTGCAGCGATGACGCGGGAAGATAGACGAACTGCCATGCAGTTCGAGGATTTTCCTTCATTTGGTTGATCTGTGGCCCACACTTCGGACCCCATTGGGATTTTCGTTCCGTCCACCCATTTCCATTCTTCTTCTTTTTCCAAGTCTGAACCTCCAACCCAGTATGTGTAACTTCTGCTTACTGATATATATATATATATATATATATATATATATATATATATATATATATATATATATAATATATATATATATATATATATATATATATATATATATATATATATATATATATATATATATATATATATATATATATATATATATATATATATATATATATATATATATATTAAAAATTAAACTTTTTAAATGAAACCATGCACTCAATAGTGCAACTAAAAGTTGCCAAAGTAATAAAGAGGCTTCAACTAGTATATATAAATATAAAAATAAAAGTGTGCTAAATATATTAAAGACGAGCCGCTCTAACGGGAAAAGGAAACACTCCCCCCCCTTCAGATGTATTGAACTTTGGTGACTTTTGAGATGTCAACATTATTTATTTATTTATGTAACATTTAATTTAAAATACGGTAATTCTAATTACATTAGCGATAACCAAATGACACAAAGTAATACCGTGTTATTCTAATATCGGATAACGAAATATATAGTGGATTTGCAGTTTACTTTATCTATCTTCTTAACTTGAGAAAGTTGATATAGCCTATTTCATATTTGTACAAAATATTTATATGATGTAATTCATGT
Source organism: Armadillidium nasatum (assembly GCA_009176605.1). Classification (NCBI taxonomy): domain Eukaryota; kingdom Metazoa; phylum Arthropoda; class Malacostraca; order Isopoda; family Armadillidiidae; genus Armadillidium; species Armadillidium nasatum. The sequence goes on along the minus strand of SEYY01002332.1, from coordinate 97,779 downwards.
AACAGAGCAAATGCTCATAGGACACAATCATTAGCATAAACCTGCATGGGCATGGGAAAACCCGAGGGCCCTTGTTCTATCTTACCTACAGATGGGTACGTGCTTATCGTATCATGTTTACAAAAATTCTCTTCTGAAGTAGGTTTATAAGTGCTAACTGAATTGACTGTACTGAAGTGGTAACAAGTTTTCGAGATACAGTACCTGTCCATGTCATGAACAGCGAAAAAGTTTCAGATGAACTTGTAAGTGTTAGTTCACTTTTATTAGGAAAAAAGA
>SEYY01002332.1:77500-90000 GCA_009176605.1 Armadillidium nasatum | reverse complement strand
ATATATATATATATATATATATATATATATATATTATATATATATATATATATATATATATATATATATATATATATATATAATATATGAATTGAGATGCAGAGGGTATGTTGTCCACCACTCTTATGCAAAAGTGAGTGGGTCGAAGACAATATGTGAGCCTTCATGATAATATAGTAGACTTAATTATTTTTATTTATTAATTTATAATTCGATCATAAATATTCCTCCAACTTATAATAACACATGAACCTTAAATCTTTCTAGTTCATCTAAGTAAGTGTGCTGATACTAACTGATATTTGAAGGTCTTTATACTCTAAATCTTATGCCAGAATGTAACTTCAGATTTCAAATGATGCATAATTTGTTGGATGAAACCAGTTAAAAACTACTTAAGGTAAATAATATGAAAAATATTGCTTAAATAGAAAATATAAATAAGTGGCGAGTTATACTGTTAAGGCCTTTTTGATTATATCATTTGACCTCGGTAGAACAAAATGATATTTTCCGTTTTGATATTTAGGTCCAAATAAAATAGTGACATGCGAAAGAATTTCAAATTTCAGGAAAGAGTATGTAAAAAAGTAAGAAAATAACATGAGAAAAAGAAAGATAGAGCAAAGAAAGGAATGAAGAGAATAAAGGATAAAAAGAGTTAAGTATACAATGTGAAAGAAATACAGGAATAAAAGAAGACCATGTATAAATAGCAATAATGGTGGTGGTAGTAGTAGTAGTGGTAGTAAAGCAAACCAAGGTATGGATAAAAAAAAATTTCTCCAAAGATTTTCAAATATTTTATTAGACTAAATAGAATAATATTTCACATTAACACAAAAATAACAATTTAAAATGATAATAAAGTTTATTATTTACAATTTTTGACAGTGATTAGCAATGTAATAGTACTGGTGAGTCTGACTTATAAAAATACTGGTTTAAAAAAAAAAAAAAAAAAAAAAAAAAAAAAAAAAAAAAAAAAATGTGAATTTGTAGCTGTACTCAAGTATTTCTGAGTCATAGAATCTAAAAACTGATTCCAGAATTGTAGATAGTGTTTTGTTGTCAGATTCACCATGGTAGTTTCATTGTTAAGTAGGGTATAGAGGCGGGCATCTTAAGATAAATTTCACAACCCAGGGTAGAGAGATAGAGGAATACAGACATAATATACCATCTTATATTACAAAAATTTTGGTCAAATCAAGGAGTACAGGTAAAGAAAGTTACGATAAAACAATATAAAATTACAAATAAATTTTAAGTAGACTAAAAAAAAATATTTAAAACTTTATTAAACTGTAGTTATAAAATACTCAGAAATATTAAAATAATGTATCCAAAAATAATCGAGAATATATACTATTTTAAGCAATAAAATATTTAAAACTACAAATACTGCATATAAAATATATCAAAACAAATCAAAATAAAAACAATCAAAATATGATCATTCCCATGCACACCATCAAAAAACATGAAAAACTTGAACAACAAGCTTCATGTTTTTTAATAATAATTATAATATCTTCTTACTAGAATTGGGCTATAATTTGGCATTTGCACCCCAGGTAGCTGCTTGTGTATATGTAGTAAAGTTAGATCTCGCTCAAAAACTGAAAAAAGTTGTCATTTTACTTGTAATTTAAGTTTCTTTTTAAGAATAGCTAACTACGTTGAGCTTGAATAGTTGCATTTAATACTTCTTAAATTGGGAACTACTGGTTACAAATGCTCAGACAACAACAAAACAATTTAATATTTAATTTAAAAAAAAGACAATAAAACATTATCGATAATTAGTCTATTGTTTATAGTGTAGTTATCAATCTAAATTCAATCTACGAATATTCTTTAATTACTAAAGGTATAAATAATTTTTTTTTTAAATAAATTCATTTTACATAAAAATAAAAGAATAAAAAAAAAGTATTAAAAATAGTATGGTTTTAATCAAGTAACCATGAATGCCTAAATAAAGACCCAGTATCTACCTAGGTTCTTTAGTTTACTTCAAAATAACTTAAACAAATTATTAATGATTTCAAAGATCTTTGCATTCTATCTTCCTTTAATATTCATTATATACTATATATATATATATATATATATATATATATATATATATATATATATATATATATATATATATATATATATATATATATATATATATATATATATATATATATTATATATATATATATATATATATTATATAATATTATATAATAATATATAATATATATAAACGAATGTATATTAATAAATAATTAAATAATAGACAATATTATATATATATATATATATATATATATATATATATATATATATATATATATATATATATATATATATATATATATATATATATATATATATCAGTTCTTATTTCGGCTTATATTAATTGCAAGGTCTTACATATTAATAACAATCTTAATATTTATTAGTCGTGTTAAAGTCCTACATAAAGACCATGTGCTCTGCAACATAAAGTAAACTTCAATTAGTATTACAAATAGTAACACAAAGAATAACAAGTTATAATAATAGTGAAAAAAAAACAGTAATTATTAATAAAATTTCAAATAATAAACAATTATGACGTATTTCTTAAGAAAAATTAAATAAAGAAAAAGCTGTCCAGGACAATAATTTAAAAACAATATTTGCAGATAGCTTGCAAGAAAGCCTAATTCATAATAATAATAATAATAATTGATACAAATAAAACAATTTATTACATCACAGATCAAATAACTTTTAGCCATAAGCCTTTGTAATCCCTACATATATGTAATGCAAAGAGAAAAGGGCAACAAGCTCTAAGATTGTATTTATTTTTTCGCATCTGCCACATTTAACCTGAAAAGAGAGTACGTCCCACAAGTTTTACAAAGAAAAGTTGGAAAGCCAATAAAATATTATTATTCATTACGTGGTTTTAACCCGAACAGATGCCAGTTTTCGTAATCTACGTGCTCTTAGGTATCGCAAAAATTTCACTCCTCCATGAAGAACAAGCGGCCATGTCAGAAGGAAGAAAGTTGAACGGGCTGAAAGTTCTGGGAAAGGCCACCACCACGGCCAAAACTTATCAGAAGGCACTCCCAAACGCCTTCGACAAAGGGAGCACACATTTTGGTGTTGGTTTAGAGCTTGACTCTCTAGAGAGTCTAATCGGAGAACGACAGCTTCTAAATCCTGGTGAATTTTTTGCAATATATAAACCAATTGAACGTTTACATCCACGTTCACATTTGAACGCTGTTCTTCTGAGTCTCTTCTACGTCTTCTACCCCCACCTCCACCAATAAGGGGATTACTAGTCGGTGTTTGATCTACCGACGAGTTTCTACTTCCACGAGATCCATATGCACCTGCAAAATATGAATAGTAAAATTGTTTTAAAAAAAATCCTTGAAAGTGACTCGTGATACCTTTTGTAACCTAAAAATACAAGTAGATGAAATTTTGGTAACATTTTTAATTTTAATTAATTTTTAAACTTTCATTTTTATGAAATCAAAACTACCGTATTAGAATGTTTTTATACATTTCAGAATATACGCTTATGATGAGGTCTATGCAAATTTCTCCACCCTAATTTAATAATACTGAAAATCGTAAAATGTATTAACTATCTTAGGAAATATTAAAACAAACTAAAGAAAAATTGACTTTTCAATCATCAATCACAATAACTTTATAACACACAAAACAGTAAAACTAATTAATGGGCCGAGTTTAAATTAAAATAGCAAAAAAATGGTTTTCGACAAGTGTACAACTGCAAATTAATCTTACAGCTTTTTTTTTTATAACGAAATGAAAAGTATTCTATGTAAGGATTTACTTACACGTACGAATCATTCAATTGATTAATATTCTCACATATAGAATCATTTTCAATACCAATTTTATAGATAAATATTTTAACATATTCAAAGGACTAGAAGTTTCTCACTTGCTAAAGATTTGGGATTAGTTTCTTAAACCCTAAGTTGTGTCTGAAAATATAATCCATAATTGTTATTAAACACAAAATACATGGTGCGAATAGAAAGTATTCTGCAATCTATAAAATTTGCACCAAAGTGTCTTCTACAATTGTCTCGACATTAATACACAATTAAAAATACAGCCGCCCAAGCATATGAAACGCATACGGTGCCTCTTTAGAGTTTTCAAATACAAGATGTTCAACAATATTGATTGAAAATAATTTATACAATAGCTTTTACATTAAATGTAGTCTGATCTTCAAGGAATTCCTAATACTGTTCAAATACTTTGAAATTAGGCCCAGCTTTGATCAGCAAAATCATTTATTATATTCCCTCTTCCTTCTTGATTATGACTTTCTGTAGTGTTAATGATTAGCAAATTTCAGATAAATGGTATTGGTTCTTTTGTACATGCACTGTGTATGTCATATTGATCACGTTCATAGTTTTGTATGAAAATGTAAAAAACTTAAATTTTACTCGTGTAATTCCTCACATTCTAACTCCTTTCTATATTGTTTTCAGTTTCAAACATACGCTACATTATGCAAGTGAGTTAGCTTAACATTGAGACTATAAACGTTTCATTTACTAAATTTTGTTTTGTGAGAGAGAATTCAAAGAGGATCACTGAAAATTTGCCTTAAGTTGCTACTACAATAATTCTAAATTAATTTAATTTTAAATAGATATATATAAAGAACAACTTCAATATATAAATTTTATTAGAATTCTACCTTGTTGGGACTGATGAGCTTGAACCATGCGAATTCTTCCAGCATCAGAAGCATCCCCTCCACCACAAGTCTCAATTTCCAAGACCGGAGAATCATCTCTATAATTACTAGGAGAAAAATTCACCTAAAGATAGATAAAGCAACATTAAATTGAAAAGACTTTAAATACTTATATATATAAAAAATTAAAAAAAATTATTATAAAATATAAAAAACATCAAAGATTAAATTAAAGAACACGATTTAAAAAAGGTAGAATCAGTAGAGTTATTAAAATCAATTTTCATAAAATTTGATTTAAAAGAATGAAATTTAACAATACTAATTTACCGAGTCATAGTTGGGATCATTTCTGGCATTCATATTAGCACGTTTCGCTCTTTGTTTTTGCTTTTCTTGTAGTAGCTCAGGTGTCTGAAAAAGAATTTTATATATATATATATATATATATATATATATATATATATATATATATATATATATATATATATATATATATATATATATATATATATATATATATATATATATATATATATATATATATATATATATATATATATATATATATATATATATATATATATATATATATATATATATATATATGTATAAGCCAATACTAAGGATTTCCACATACTCATTTAATACAATGTGAACGTTTCACACTGTATGTCGGTTCAGCTTCAGCACAAACTAAATTTTACAAATTTCTACTTTAAAATACAATCAAAATATAAATTCATTAACTATACATAAGATATTTAAAATAATAATAATTACAATAAAATTATAAAAATAATGTAATAATATTGATATTGAAATAACATAAATAAAAATAAAAAGGCTGGACTATTTTGGGAAAAAAAGACCTCATTATTGAGTGAAAAAGGACAATAGAAGAAGCTTGAATATTTAAGGATGAGCAATGAATTTTTATATATAAAACTCGAATATCCTAAAATCAAGAAGGGAAGACGCATGAAGGAGAAAAAGGGTGGGTATCTCCATCGTCTTTTATGACAGAGTGTTAAGGAGAGCAATGAGGAAGATCAGTTCTAAAGGAAACTCCTCTATGCTTATCAATCCTCACTTTTAATTCTAGACCAGTTTGTCCTACATACGCCGCATTACAGCTGGCACACTTAAAAAAATTAATTAATGAGGATCTTAGAAGCATTGAGAGAGATTCCTTTTGTCTGAAGAAGATATGAGTTGAGAGGAAGTAATAAAAATAAACTGGCATTGGTGGAATGTAGCTTCAAGTATAGTAAGAATATTTCTATTGAGATGTATGTGATCCTATATACGGAAGTTTTAAGTATATTTTTTATTTAGGTACAGTAGGACATGAATCGATAAGGAGTTGTGATGCAACCATTCAACGCCATGAAAGAGACTAAAGAAGATAAAGGAGAGCATGAGAACTGAAAAGGTGGAAACCTATAGACTCAACTTTTTCATGAAGGACTGTGTAAATAGAACTACAACAGATATGCAACCCCTCACTTCATACAATGACAAAGAACAATCCTATATATAGCATGCAGCTGAAGTGGTGTAAGAAATTTTGAAGATACTTCAAAACACCTAGCCTCTTAGTAGGCTTGTTCAGTAGGAGAAATAATTTAATTCTTCCAGGAATGATCACGAGAAAAGGAAATTCCAAGAATATAAAGAACAGGGAAAGGATTAAGTTGTGCATCTTCAAAGATGTTATCTAAGTGTAGAAAATTATGATGAATGGATAGAAGAAGGAATTGAAAACAATTATGTTTTCTCTGTTTCAGTTAAAAATAAAAGAAAGATTAAATGTCAGTTGCTCTAATGTCATCCTCATTAGAATGGGCCACGTTCAAAGTGATAGGTGGAATAGGGAGCACAAGATGTTCATGAAGTCCTTAGTTGAATGAGACACTTTCAAAGTGAAAGGTGGACTAATCAGCATAAGGGAAGATAGGTCATGAAGTAACAGATTAATGAAAATGATTTAGTTATTATCGAAAAGTATAAAAAATTGAAGATAGGACAGAACCATTAGGAATACCATTATCTATATATTTACAGATTATCATGATTTAATTTTAACATTGATATTAGGAAGTTATTACCTCAGCGGGCTCAGAGTATTCTTCGTCTGATTCGGTATCACTCGTCATTTTCTTCAAAGCATACAAATGAGTGCTTTTAATTCCATTTTCAAAAGAAGAACTTTCAATTTCGTGGCTTATGTTAATCTCTGTTGTATTTTGATGAGCGTTTCCTTCGCCTCCATTCACAAGAGGCGTGTCTCCATTCATTATATGCTGTTAAAAAGATTTTTAAATTACATATACACATAAAATAATATTCAAATATAGTTAACCTTTGTAAAGGGGGAAAAGTATTTCAAATTCATAAAAACCTTTAAAATATTTTGGTTGATTTACCAAATCTGGGCTCGCTTCTCTGCTATCGTTATTATAATCCTTTTTCTTCTTTACACTTGTACTCCCAATCTCTGATGTGACAGGTCTATTTATCACAGAACTAAGGTTCTCTCCACTGGAATCCAATGTTCCGTTCAACTTGGGACTATCTCCACCATTGACCATAGAAACCACTTCATAATTCATTGTTTCTTCGTCTAATGATTCACTCCTTGTGTGTTGTTTGATAATTTTTTGAGTGCTATCTGTCAACATGCTTGAAGGTAGTTCAATATATTCATAAAAAGGCCCCAAAGCTTCGATAAATGTAGCTACGTCTTCTGAATAAGACATGGTTTCCACAATCTGAAATAAGAAAAATATCATACTTAATAAACTAAAAATAGTACCTAATGTGAGTTTTGTGATATTTTTGCCAGTATAAGAAGTAATAGTAAAGATGAAGTGTGTATTTATGAAGCATCATGGAGATATAAGTGACATCAAAAATTTAAAATATAAAGGTATGGGTAAGCTATATGTATAATAATCAGATACAGTAAATAACTATAAAGAAAGTTGTCTTTTGAAAAAGGGGAGACTGTGTATTTTTTAAAAAAAATATTAGACTACAAATGAAGGTTTGAAAGTCTACAAATAGAATATGAAAAAAAATCAATGAGGAGGAAGTTAGAAAAAAGTACCATGAAAATATATATAAAGATAAAAGAAAGCGGTTTAAAAGAAAAATGTCATAGAGATGAAAAGATTTTTCAATGAAAGAGGGAGAGTAACTAATTGAATAAAATTTCAATTAATGTAGGAATAGTAGTAGAATAAACGAGAACAAATAGTGTAAGAAATTACCATTGAATAATAAAAAAGTTTAAAATAATTTACTTCACTAAAATATTAAATTAAAAAATAATTTAAAAGAAGAGAGAAAGAAAATTGGAAATTTCTTTAGTGACATTGTTAATGTTACATATTTAATGATAAGCATAAATATTTTCTCCAAATTGTAATTTTTAAACTGTGACAATCGAAAAGATTAAAAATAATTTTCAAATACAAATTGCAATTTATTATTAATATTAATATTATTATTATTATTGTTAATCATCCTTTAAAAAAATTATTTTAAACTGAATTCTATAGATTTTGATACTCAATTTTCAATCTGTCATAACTGAATAGTTTTTAATAAGCCAATAAGGCTTTGTACAGTCTCACTTTAACACACTTTTTTTAATTCATCCACATAAGTTTTCATTGCTTCTGTTTGAGACATGTTTCCTAGAGCACTCCAAGCTCTCCATTTGTATCCTTTGATAACTTCATAAAAAGATGGCTTTGATTCCTTGCATGGCCCTTCAGTTGCTTGTTTATAGAGGCCATAAAATTTCAACATCATTTCATGGGATGGTTGGTACGGACCTGTAAATGAAAAGTGATTACAACTTTTCTGTTACATTATTTAAATTTAACAAATTAAGACAAATTATAAAATTTTACACTGAAGAAAAGGGAATTCCAAAGTGATTTTATTTTCATTCATAAAACATAACTGCAATGACCTAACCTAACCTAACAATTTGGATTACCCAAATATGGTATGAGAACAAAGTCCCTGTAAGAAAAACTTTTGTGTTTTCTGAAGTTTAATATTGAAATTAGGTTAATAGGCAGTCTATATTTATGTTATCAAACCAAAATATACCTAATGAATTAAGAGAATGTATGTGGCAAGTTAGCAACTAACAATAAAAATTAAAATAACTAGCCACAAATATAAAAACTTACCATCTTTAGGAAGACTTCTAACAACTTTCAAAGCAGCTTTAATTGTTTTCCCTAAAGTTTAATATTGAAATAAGATAAATAAGCAATCTATATTTGTTATCAAGGCAAAATATTCCTAATAGATTAGTAAGAGGCAAGGTATGTGACAAGTTAGCAATTAGAACTAAAAATAACAAATAACAAAGCCATAAATATAAAAAAAACTTACCATCTTTTGGAAGACTTTTAATAACTTTCACAGCAGCATTAAATCTGTCTTCTATCTCTTGTTCTTGCATGGTTTTATTTATTAAGTATTAATATAAAAAATTATTTTAAAAAAAATTGTGGCTAGATATGTTGATTCTACAATATATTATTTTCCCCTCAGATTTGGCCAAAATGTGTATTAACCTGTTTTGACAAAAAACTTTTAAAATATGAGAAAAATTATTCAAAATTCTCATTAGAAGAGAAAAAAAAACAAAAAAAAAAAACATGAAATTGAAAATTTTATAAAACATAAACATGAGGGATATTACTAATTATTGGAAAATAATACTTAAATTCTTGTAAAACAAATATGTAAGCCTGATGAGAAAGGTTTCCTGAATCCTTTATAGATGGAAAATATTAAAGGGGAAACATACAAAGAAAGGAAAGGAGTACTAGTCAATCACAATTACCTCATTACTATATTTAAAAGATTTATTAAGGCCTTTGTTTTTTTATTAACTTAATGCTCTTAATTATTTTTACTAACACAATATCTACTTTAAAATGATGGAACAAGTAACGTTTTTTGCATCTTAATATATTATCATCAATAAATTTTAAAATTTAGCTTGCTATCTTTTTGGAAACATAGTAGACTACAAATCAACTATTTCTCTGAAGATATGATTAATTTATACAGATCCACCTCTATCCATTTACCAGTAATTATAATTGATCAAAAAATTATTAAAATAAGAATCATTTTACAATATATTAAACCACTTTAAAAAAAATTTAAATTTTCTAAACCATATCTTCATTCTTATCAAATAAATTAAATGTTAAAAATATTTCATGTTATGTACAATACACATTAAAAAATAGATCAATAAATGCAATTTTTAAATGTTAATATTAATTGTACTTATGTGTACAAAAATAAACAGGAAAGTTTCTGTAATGAAAAATATAAAAAATATAAAAAAATGGTATAATTATTGATGGGATGATTAAGAATTTTTTGATGATTATGAAATTGAAAAAGTATAATTTAAAAATTTTCATTTTAATAAATTTAATAATTTTATAATATAGAAGAATTAAATCATCTTTTCTTTATTCTTTTTTCAAATGTATAAATACATGTAATTTTAATAAAATACAGGGTGTCTCATTCACCCTCAGCCCCAGATATAGAAATCAAAGTAGTGGTCAAAAGTTAACAAAATTTGCCATGAATAAACTTTTGTGTGTGAGAATCATCTTACCATCACAACAAGTGTTGGAAGTGATTGCCATTAGCATCATGGCATGCCTTCCATATTACGGAAGGTTACCACCAACATATTTGGTCATACTATCAATTGGCTTCCAAATGTTGTCTTTCAGTTGCATGAGAGTATGAGGCTTGTTGCGATACACTTTTCTTTTCAGCATGCCCATTGGAAAAAATCTGGTTAGGTACAGTTGACTTTGGTAGCCAAAGTCCCTTGGAAAGAACAACTCAATTTCGTACATGCTGACATTGGACATGTGGCAAGCAATGACATCTTGCTAAAAATAGTCAGTCAGTACAGAGTTCATCATCATCCAAATGATTTATGTACTCATTGAAGATGTCCATTATACAATATTTTGATTTATTAATTTATGACTAGTACTTTAATATCTATAAGCCCATATCTGGGTCCGAGAGCTAATGGAACATCCTGTAGTATCTTTTGAACATTTATTCAAATATTTTAATAAAAAAGAACATGGAGAGACATGCAAAATTTTAGTACTTTAAATTTAGAACTCTTAAATTGTGATACAGAAACAATCTTTTCTCCAGTTTCTGGGGTAATTTGATTTCTTCTTGGAATGTATATTTGGCCCCCACTACTAAACAAACTTTCACTCTATACACTCTGACTCATGAGAGTTTGGGAATTAACCCTTTCACTATACTGATTTTTATAAAAGTAATGATTCTGATATCAATATATTGGTCTATTCATATATTTTTAATCAGTATTTTAATATTCAAAATGATAGCCTCCATGTGTAATAATAAGTATATTTTTTATTCCAAAATTTTGTAAAAAGTGATCTTTAACAGTTCATTAGACGTAAGTTTACTGTGTTTAAATATATTTTGCCTCTATAGTTTCAATGGTTTATTTATTATAAATGTCTTCGCTGCAAGAAAATGAAAATTTTCCCTTTGATATTAATTTAACAATAATGCTTTTTCATTAATATTGTTCAAAAAAAGAGCTTGTATTTTTTATTTCCATATTAAAAGTCTTTTCATTTTTTATTTTTTTTTTAACAGTATCTAACACCTTTTATTAATTATTAAGTAAACCCATAACCTCTAGCAATTTTATTAAAATGTTTGTTAATTGAACATTCACAAGGCTTAAGCATTTAAGATAGACCATGGTATCTATTATACAATATTTATATTATATACTATGTACAGACCTATAGTTTGATTTAGTTTCCTTATAAATGTAGAAGCTCCTACACTACATAAAGACTATAAAGCGCCAGCTGACATATCTCACAATGACAAACAAATATACTTTTTGACACATAATTTTATAATCTCAGCCAACTTTCTTTGATTTGGTGAATGTAGTCAAAAAAAAAAAAAAATACAAAAAAAAAAATACAAAAAAAATTAACAAATGTCATGGTTGCTAATTTTATAAACCAAAGCTACCCTTTAAAATAATGTATGGGTATATGTATCTTAAATGAGTTTTTCTGTGTTTAATTAAGAAACAGTCATTTAAAAAAGGTAAAAATTAAATTAATAAATAAGTAAACTTGATAATTAAAATAATACATATCTACCTTTTTATTTAAAATAATTATCAAATTCTTTTAGGTATTTATCTTGTGATCTAGTTACTCCCAGAGAGCAATTACTGATCAAAATTTGCCATGAATTAACCTTTATGTGTGAAAAAGGCTTTGCCGGGAGTGGTGGCGAACTGTATATATATATATATATATATATATATATATATATATATATATATATATATATATATATATATATATATATATATATATATATATATATATATATATATATATATATATATATATTAAATATAAAATAAATTTTTAAAAAAAAAAAAAAAAAAAAAAAAAAAAAAAAAAAAAAAAATATAAAAATAAAATAACAAAAACTTCATTAATATTTTTTAATATTTCTAAAAATATTTTTTAATATTTTTAAAAATATTTTTTTTAGTCATTAAAATTTCATGTTCTTTATTTTCATTTTAATATAAATTCTTCGATGGATCTGTGTTTTATAAGATATGCTTTTCAAAAAGTAGAAATAC
>SEYY01002332.1:15000-62500 GCA_009176605.1 Armadillidium nasatum | reverse complement strand
AAAAGTACATTTTAATAAAAACAAACTAAGAATTATTTTTTATTATTCTTTGTTACTATATCTATACTTTGAATTCTTTGATCTAACACTTGGGTCTTGATTGTCTTTTGTTATAAAGAAATATTATGGGAGGTTTTACCTGTTTTTATGAGCATTAATTAACTTACCTTTATACAGCTGACATTTAACATTTACCTTAGATCTTTATCAGATATTATTTCCACTGTTATCTCGATTTGGTTTTAAAATTAATTGACAGTTATGAATGAAATACAATAGCATAATGAGACCCATACTATATATATATATATATATATATATATATATATATATATATATATATATATATATATATATATATATATATATATATATATATATATATATATATATATATATATATATATATATATATATATATATATATATATATATATATATATATATATATAAAAAAAAAAAAAAAAAAAAAAAAAAAAAAAAAAAAAAAAAAAAAAAAAAAAAAAAAAAAATTATTATTATTATTATTATTATTATTATTATTATTATTATTATTATTATTATTATTAATTAATTAATAAAAAAAAAAAAAAAAAAAAAAAAAAAAAAAAAAAAAAAAAAATGTTTTTTTTTTTTTTTAACCTTCCAGACTAACCTACAGTAATTTTTTTTTCTCTCTCTCTAACAAATCACTCCATTTCCTAAAAATCTTTATTAATAATGCTGTGTGTAAATTCAGATTATCGTGAAACTGACCCTACATAAAAGTATAAAGATAATAATAGTATACAATTATATTTAATTTAAACATTAATTAAGAATACATAAAAGTGAAAAAAGAAGTCCCCCCCCCATTTTTTAAAAATTAAATGTGAAAAAAAAAAAAGTCAACCCCCCCCCAAAAAAAAAAAAAAAAAAACACACACACACACACATAGAAGTATATTAACCCAATGTTGATACATTAGGTTTTAACCAAAATATCTGAACAACAATAAATAACTGAATACAACTCCCTTTCTTCAACTCCAACAGCTTCTCTACCCTCCGTCAGCAGCATCGCAGGGGCATTATTAGGAGGCTTTATGATGGACATTTACGGACCCAGAAAAACTCTTATTTTAACCGCCATACCTTGCGCTATTTCATGGGGTTTGATCGCCTTTGCCAAATCAGTTTCTTTTATATATTTGGGAAGATTAATAACCGGCATTTTCTTGGGCATTTTTTCACCTGTACCACAGGTATATATATATATATATATATATATATATATATATATATATATATATATATATATATATATATATATATATATATATATATATATATATATATATATATATATATATATATATATATATATATATATATATATATATATATATATATATATATATATATATATATATATAAGCTGGATTGTGTTTTAGGGTTATTTTCATCTCGGTTCCCATAAATAAAAAACCTTTTATTGAAGTAAAATATTTTTTTGTTTTTTTTTTATTTGGGACTTAAAATATATAGATAAAATTAAAATTAAAAAACAAAATTTTTAAAATAAAAAAATTTAATATATATAATATATATATATATATATATATATATATATATATATATATATATATATATATATATATATATATATATATATATATATATATATATATATATATATATATATATATATATATATATATATATAGAGAGAGAGAGAGAGAGAGAGAAGAAAAAAAAAAATTTTATTTAATTTTTAATTTATTAATTAATTATTCTATTTTTTAACTTTTGCTTCAATTTATTTATTTATTTATTTAATTTGTAACATTATAAACTACGGCTATAAGTTATTACATTCTCACTAATATTTATTTAAAACTTTTGTATTATTTATTTGGCAGGTATACGCAACCGAAATCGCCGAACCTAGGTTGAGAGGACTCATGGGCGCATTCCCTGAGGCTGCTGTTGCCCTCGGATCTCTCTTGTGCTACGCTTTCGGGTAATTATATAGTGTAAAAAGGATAACTGCGTCTCACTGGGTATTTGCGTGACTGGAGTTTCACAAGTCTTGAACTTGTGATAACCTGAAGAAGGGCAGAATTTTGTCTGCCTGGAGGGACAGCATATTCTCTTATTTGGTGAGATCCTCTCTCAGAAACAAAACAATTTGCGTGTCTTCTGTGCGTGCAAAAGGTCTAACCGTTTGTAATGTTTTTTAAAAAACTGTGTTGTAGGTGGATCAAATTTGGAAAATTGACAGTAGTGCCACCTTTTAAATATAAGTAAGATAAATTGAACAACTGACGCATGAAAGATATTAAGAGATGGACAGTAAATGCTCCTTGATAATTAAATGAGAAATTTCGAAGGTCATAGCCTATATGTTAATTAACAGAAATGATTTACATGTCATTAATAATAATAATAATAATAATAATAATAATAGTAATAATAATTTTATGCAATGCGTACAATGCCAAAAAAGGCGATAATAATATATTATGGTACAAAGTTGTCGTCCTTTGAATCTTGCAGAAGTATCTCCAGTAATAGGGGTAGGAATGAGAAGGAGGAAGGGGGTACCAAGTGCCCAGACATGGTTTCACAACACTTAGGCTTGAGTATTTAAAAAAAAAAAAAAGACGTTTCGGTTGCGCTCTCTCTCTCTCTCTCTTCATTCTTTGAACTTTAAATCTCAGACCAAATAAAAAAAGGTATTTAAATAATTTACAAAAAGGAAAAAGAAATAAAGGAAGATAAAAGAAGAAGAGGAAGAAGTTAAAAGAAATGAAGAAAACCTGTAGCAAGCAATTTTATGACTTTTGAAAAACAAGCATAGAAAAACAGGTTCTTTGTATTTATTATTATTATTATTATTATTATTATTATTATTATTATTACCATTATATTATTATTATTATTATTATTATTATTATTATTATTAGTATTATTTCTGGATGATATCATATGTTTATGACTCTATTTTAACTGATAAAGTGTTTCTGTTTGTGAGAGCCAGTTTTGATGCCATTTTTCCTTTTAAATGCCAGACATGTTAAATGTTATTATATATATAATATAATATATATATATATATATATATATATATATATATATATATATATATATATATATATATATATATATATATATATATATATATATATATATATATATATATATATACTGAAGAGCAAAATTAACTCACCATCTACAACTTATCAGTTCGGAGGTCCCAGCTACATTAAAGGGTAATGGGAGTGCCTGTTTCTACATAAATAAAGCAGTTATAGCATCGATAAAAGGTGAGATATCGACGAAATAAGGTAAAAGGGCAAACCAGCCAAATTTGGTGAGTGACGTGGTAGGAGAGCTGACGCCACGGGCATGCCAGGTATCGAGAGTATTCAACCTTTAACGTTTGTGCAAGTAAAATGGAGAGGTTACGACGGAGTTTGACACGCGACTACTGTTTGGCAATCACAACACTGGCAGCAGAAGCGTACGACCAACGCCAACTGGGCCGACGGTTCGAGGTCCCCCATACAGGGTCCTACAGAGGTACGAGTTGACACATGCTCACACCAGGTGACGTGGTCAAGGTAGGTCACGGGCAACACCGGGCGTAGAGGATAGATATAAACGGTTAATGACACCTTGCGAAAGATATGCAACACCACGTGACCATCGTGCTGAGCTGCAGGCTCTGCATCAGACCCTTGTTAGCACGAATACCATTGGACGTCGCCTCGCGGAACATGGATACCACCCACGGAGGCCGGCAATAGGGCCCTCGCTCACCAGGGAGCACCGAAGAGCAAGGGTGGCACAACAAAACCTTCATTGGCGGCCCCAGGATTGGGCGAGTATCCTATTTACGGACGAGTGCCAATTCAATCTGCACAGCTCCGACGGACATTCCAGGGTTTATCGGAGGAGTCATGAGCGCTATGCGGCATGCACAATGCAAGAGATACTCCCCCTTGGTGGTGGTTTCATTATGGTTTAGGGTGGTATATTTTTCCATGCCCGCACGGAGTTAAACGTCTTCGATGCAGGGTATCTAACCGGGAAACGATCAATAATGGACATACTCGAACCGTACGTCGTACCATTTGGCCCCTACATCGGTGAAGCCTTCGTACTCATGTAGGATAACGCCAGTCCGCACGTTCCCAGATGTGTTGGTGATTACCTCAACACGGTAGGGATTCGAACATTGGACTGGCCCGCGTACAGTCCTGACCCTAAACCCCATCGAGAATATGTGGGACACACTAAAAAGGAGGCTGCGACGACTACAGCACCAACCAGCCACACACTCTTAAAGACCTGCCATAAACGGTTGTACGCCTATGGGAAGAACTGGCACAGGAAACCATCCAGGATCTCATCTCCAGCATGCATCAACGGCGTTTAGCTGTCATACGTGCAAGGGGAGACCACACAAGTTACTGACGGCCAGGGACAGGTGGCATTTACTTATACACCCTGCAGGTTTGCACCGCACCCTATTTATATGCCACGGTGTCCCATGGTCCCAGGTTTCTACGGTGAGGCATCACATTATCCTAATATGCACAAACATGTGATGTATATTAGCAATGTTCTACCGGTTTTGTATGTTTTAATATCCTCCTATTGATGTTTGTTCCAGTGGTGCGTTAATTTTGCTCTTCAGTATATATATATATATATATATATATATATATATATATATATATATATATATATATATATATATATATATATATATATATATATATATATATATATATATATATTGGCATGATACTCATGTTAATCCTATGTGTTAAAAAAGTAATGTATGCTGGAAAGTACATAGATACTAAATTGACCTTCATTAAATATGAAACGACCAAGAAATGACAGTGTAAAAGGAGGACATATGAAATTAAAACTAAGAAGGAAGAAAAATTGGCAAGCAAAACTCTAAGACCAATGTTAGAAACAACTGGGAGAGACCCATAGATAAAAATTGGCCTATATATATATATATATATATATATATATATATATATATATATATATATATATATATATATATATATATATATATATATTATATGGTGTTGGCTATAAGGACTCCGCGATGCGCGGGGCCCCGATGGAGACCCTGCGCGAGAATAAAATAAATCCTAGAGATAAAACGAAGCATATATATATATATATATATATATATATATATATATATATATATATATATATATATATATATATATATATATATATATATATATATATATATATAATATATATATATATATATATATATATATATCTCCTCCAGTGGGCAAAAGCCCACAAATTTCCATGGAGTTGGGAATAATAACAGATCCTGGTAGTTAAAGTCCGACATGTTCAGATACACGATGATTGAAAGTGTGCAAGTCAAAGGAAGTTGGGAGAACAGATAAAGGGAGTGTGTTCCGGACTTTAACAGTAAAATACATTTAAGATTGAAAATAGCTCAGAGAGTTGGACAGAAAAAGGATGAGAACGTGTAGAAAGATGTGTCTCACGAGCTCTTCTCAATGGAGAGTTCTGAAGAGCAATGTCCGTTGTAATAGAACAGTGACTCCAAAGTCACGATTCTAAACTCAGTTAACTGTTGTTGGGAGGAGCGTCTTTCAAACTGAAAAGAGTAATGAAGGGTGGAGTCTTCAGCATAGGAGTAGATAGGTGATGAAGTAATTAATGAAAAGTAGAAAAAGAGTTGGGCAGACAGAACCCTGAGGGACACCACTCTTTATAGATTTAAAGGATGAACGGTGGCCGTCTACAACAGCTGCTATATAGAATGACCGGAAAGGAAATTAGAGAGAAGGACAGATTCCGAAAGCGGGAAGTTTAAATTTCAGAGCCATGTATCAGACTTTATCAAAAGCTTTCGATATGTCCAGCGTGATAGCAAAAGATTCACCGAAATGCCGAAGAGTGGAGGACCATGAGTCAGAGAGAAAGGAAAGAAGATCACCAGTAGATCATTTCTTACGAAAACCATTCTGGCGATCAGAGATAAGATTGTAAGAATTGAGATGTTTCTAAATCTTCTTGTTCAGGATAGATTCGAACACTAGAAAGAACAGAGGTTAGAGAAATGGAACGGTAGATGAGGGGTTGAGAGGGATCCAACTTCTTCGGGACAGGCTGAATGAGCGCACGTTTATAGCAAGAAGGGAAGACTGAAGTAGAAAGACATAAACGATATGATGCAAGCTCAAAATCACAAGTTTTGAGAACCACAGGAGGGATACCATCAGGATCGTACGCCTTGTTAGTGTTAAGCTCAGAGAGAGCAGAAATGACATCTTTGGAAGAAATTATAATATTAAGCATAAATGAGTCGGAGGGGATTGAAGGAAGAGAAATATTACCGGAATTGTCTAAAGTTGAATTAGAGGCAAAAGTTTGAGCGATGAGTTCAACTTTAGAAGGTAAAACTGCAGTTGTGCCATCAGAAAATACTAAAGGAGGAATGAGGAAGAAGCAAAGTTAGAACTAACATTTTTTTGCAAAATATCACAAAGGGCGTGAAGAACTGCAGGATAGATGTGCTTATTTGTTTGGATATATTTATGCCATAATAACTTATTAATAATTCTACTAAAGTTAGGGAAATAATTAAATTTTTTTAAATAAAATTAATTGTTTTCTACTATGAATCTCTTGTTGTTGATATTATAATTTTTAGAATTGATTAAAAATAGCCAATTGGAACATAATGAAAATATTTTGTTATAAAGAAATTGTTAATTTTTATAAAATATTATTCTTCTTATTATTATTTTTTCAGCTCAATTATGCAATGGAGATTCCTGGCAATTACAGCTGCTTGTATTCCTGGTTTTCCTCTCTTCATTGCAATGGTTTACCTTCCAGAATCCCCTCAATGGTTAACTAAGAAAAACAAACTTATCAAAGCAGAAAAGTCCTTAAAGTGAGAATATAGATTTTTATCTATACAGTATTAAAAATATTTTTAATTTTTAATTTTTTTTACTTCTTTTGCTATAAAATTGTTGCCATTCTTATAGACAAGTTTTTTTTTCAAGGAGGAACATTGTTTCATTAATCCATGGATACATACCTGTATATTCATTTAAAATTTCTACAAGAAAGTCACAGCAAAACGAACAAAAATGATATTTTGTTGAAATATAAATCACAAAATAAATTTTTAAAGACGTTTTAATAATTTAAATAAAATTACTCCTCTCTAGTTCTAAGTCATCGCTGGTTAGGTGTGAAATTTTAGCATCAACCTTTAAAAAACCTATCTTTTAAAAGAAAGTTTCGTAAATTTATAAATTTTATAAACTTCTTTTCCGTATTTTGCAAAATTTTGATAAGCGATTATTTTATAGATGTATATATGTTATTAGATTAGATAGGGTATCTTTTTATTTCGCTACAAGTATGTCTGATGAATTAAAATCCTTTTAAATCTATTTGATCCAGAAATTTGTATGTTTATGTAACTTATTTCCCGAAGTCATATTTCACCATTTTCAGTTATCATTATAATCATTTTTACTGTATCATTCAAAATAATTTATTAAAAATAGTGGTAAATCTAAAAAGTAAATAAAATATTGCTTGCACTACAATTTTAAGAAGTTTTTTATAAGTATCTTTTTCTCCATATTCATATTCTTAATTTAGATTTTGGCTTTAGAAAGTACGTTAATATGACTGATATTTGGTTTTAAAGTTAAGAGTTATAGAATGAGAGGACATGATTTTTATTTGTTGAAATGGTAAGGAGAGTAAGTTCGTAATATTAGACCATGATAGAACTAGAGGTTACCATAGAAATATTATAATAGTAGGAATTTTTCTAGATTTGAGAAGATATTTCTTCAGTACCCAAGTAGTTAATTTTTATGACTGTATATCCCCTAATAATAATCTAATGTATATGTAGTAGTTTCCTTTGAGAAAAATTTTTGTTCTATTTCTCAGTCCTAATTTTACAATACCAAGTTACCGTGTGTGCTTATTTAAAATACGATAAATGTATTAATAATAATAATAATAATAATAATAATATAATAATAATAATAATAATAATAATAATAATAATAATAATAATAATAATAATAATTGAATCTGAAAAAAAACATTATAGAACAATAATTAAAATACCTTATTACAATGCTACAGTCTAAAATATATTCATAAATAGTTTATTTCAAAGTTCGATATAAAAATAAAATTATTTTATAATTTGGGAAGATTTTCTTCCCATTCAGTGTTTTTAAGTAGTCTAAAGACCAATACTCATACCAACTTTACTTATTATTATTTATTTTTTTATTATTCAGAATATATTTCAAAATGTCTCAAAAATCAGATACTGACATCTTTTTACATATCTCCAAGCCCTTATCATAATACGAATTTTATAAATATCTGCAAATTACTATTAAATATTAGCAATAAATTAGTAATATTTTTAAAAAAAATTTATTTTTGACCAAATGAGAAAAAAATAAAAGTAATAATTTTTTTTCAGATTCTTCCGAAATGTAAATGCCAACGTGAAAGAAGAAATGCAAATAATTCACGATAATATCCAAGAAACAGAAGGAGAAAACATCTCGGTTTTACAACAAATTAAATTGTTCAGGTAAGGAGCAGAAAAATTAATATTAGTGGCTTTTAATAATAAAAAATATAATAATAATAATAATAATAATAATAATAATAATAATAATAATAATAATAATAATAATAATAATAATCAATTCTACTTTACTTGAAGAGAAAGTGAAGTAACTTGTTTTTGAAAGGTTTTTGGCCATGGTGAAATAATAATAATAATAATAATAATAATAATAATAATAATAATAATAATAATATATTAATTATTTGAAAGTGAGTAATTATTGCAAGATGTTGACTCTCTAGCATTTATTTAATTGAATATTTGTTCAGCCGATACTGTTGTATAATGTTAAGTAATTTTTTATATTTTCAAAAAATGAGACAAATGAAGAATCAATAAAATAAAATAAATATGATACAAAAGAAATTAAAAGTCACAAAATTCGTTGAAATAGTAACAGGAAGAAATTAAATTAAAAGTATATATATATTATGAATAAATACAGAATATAATACCACTTACAGGGAGAACACATTAATAAACTTTTTAATAAGTTGAATATAAACATTATATACCACATATGATTATCCACTTTGAAAAAAGATGATTTTAATTTACAACATGGCAAGTAGATATGTAGAAATGTTTGAATCTTAAGTAGAATGTAAAATGTAACGACCCGATGGAAGAGGGACTTTGATAAAAAAAATTACAGATTAATATTTTGGGCAAATATGAACCCTAAACAAAGGGGGAAAAGCAGAAAAACCAAAAATGGGAAATGTGCAAATTAAAATACTATAAGTACATTCAAACACGAAACAATAAGTAGCACCACAACTAGTAATGTGAGCCGGGTAAATACACAATGGGAAGGGTACTTGTAAATGGGTATTTACCCAAGGCCCGGGTAAATATCCAAAATTGAGGGTATTTATGATTAGAAATAATAAGTAGACAGATAACGATACTGATTTCAAATAACCATAAAAAAAATCTAATTAATGTATACAAAAATCAATATTAAAAAAAAAATCATATTTTAATTTGTAAATAATAATAGGAACGTAATTCGAACCTATGAGTAAGAGTGTATGAGTGACGGCCCACAACCGAATGTGGTAGAGCTAAAGGAGTATTCTGAGAAAAATAAAATAAAATATCAGGAATATAGTAAAAGCCGATCAATAATTCCATGCATCATAGGCTGGTCATAATGATGTAATTATTTTCCACCTATACATAATTATGTGACACACACACACACACATTATACTATGTGATTGGTTAAGGTAATAAAGCTGTATACAGAGAATTACTATTAAATTATTATTATATATATATATATATATATATATATATATATATATATATATATATATATATATATATATATATATATATATATATATATATATATATATATATATATATATATATATATATATATATATATATATATATATATATTATAGAAAGCCGCAAAATTTCAAGCCTGTCTTGATCGTCTTTTTGGTGTTCATGTGCGGCCAATTTAGTGGATTTGCTGTTGTTACTGCTTACACTGGGACAATTTTCGAAGCAGCTAACACAGGATTCAGTATCAATACTTGCACTGTTATAGTTGGTACTGTAAGGTAAATAACTCTGATATATATATATATATATATATATATATATATATATATATATATATATATATATATATATATATATATATATATATATATATATATATATATATATATATATATATATATATATATATATATATATATATATATATATATATATATATATATATATATATAATGTTTCTTTTAATCTCCGGGTTGATCAATGTATTCTCAGTTTATTAGAATTTTTATTTTTATGAATTGCATTAATACAAAAAGATTTTAATTTATTAATAGTAGTTTTTTTATTTTTTTTTACTGCAAAAAAAATTTTTTTATTTATTATTATTTTTCTTTTTTTTATTATTTAATTTTACTTACATTCTATTTTTAATTTTCCATCATCATCAATCATTATTTTTTGAATTTTTAAAATTTAAAAAAAAAAAAAAAATAAAAAAAAATTTTTTTTTTTTTTTTTTTTTTTCATAGATTCCTTTCGACTCTGGTGAGTGCCGTTTTATTGGACCGAACAGGACGAAAAGCTTTATTAATAATATCTGCAATAGGTTCTTCCATTGGAATGGTCTCTATCGGTTTATATTTCTACTTGCAACATCATTCAAGTGTTGAGGCAAGTGCAGTAAATTTGTTTGTGAAAAAAGAATAAAAATTTTATGCTTCCATTTTTTTCATTTGTTATAAAATATAATTTGTAAATTTTCCTACACATACTCTAGTTTTTATTTTATAATTTTATGTTTTTTTTATTATATAATTAAATTTCCACTACACATTTTATAATTTTAAATTTTATAATTTTATAAACTTTCTTTTATTCTAAAGTATAATTTAGAAATTTCCCTGCACATACTCTAATTTTTTATTTTATAATTTTAGTAATCTTTCTTTTATAATATAGTTTATAAATTTCCCTTCATATTTTATATTTCCACAGACTCTTTGTACACTATCACTATTTCTGCAGCTCTATAGAACTATGTATAAATTGCTTAAAATCCATTTTCAATAATTAGTTAATTAACATTATGAAAAGAATTGTATTTCTTCTTGGCACTCCATCACTTCAGTTTATATAATTTTAAAACATTGCAATGATAATAACGATAAAGATGAATATGTATTAAGGAAGTAAATTGTCTATATCATTTATTTTTATTTATTTTTATAATTATTACTTCATAATTACATGAAAAAATAATATAAATGATAGATATTAAATTTAATAGGTCAAGAGGAATACATGACTTATTTATTTTCTTTATTATATAATTAAATTAGGTTTAATTTTTAATTTAAAAAAAAAAAGAGCTTTAGTTAGCTTCCGACTAGACTCAAATCTGTTAAAATTTAACAATGAGTTGTTTTACTACACCTGAGAAAGGTTAAGTAAAGCAAACAAATAAAACATATTTATATTTGAACTATATTATTATATATTATATATATATATATATATATATTATATATATATATATATATATATATATATATATATATATATATATATATATATATATATATATATATATATTATATATATATATATATATTTTTTATAATTTCAAAATTTGTTTAAGTGCTCCAATTTAAGGTGTATTAATTAT
The DNA here is from genome assembly GCA_009176605.1 of Armadillidium nasatum. Taxonomy (NCBI): domain Eukaryota; kingdom Metazoa; phylum Arthropoda; class Malacostraca; order Isopoda; family Armadillidiidae; genus Armadillidium; species Armadillidium nasatum. The sequence goes on along the minus strand of SEYY01002332.1, from coordinate 50,621 downwards.
ATATATTATATAATATATATATATATATATATATATATATATATATATATATATATATATATATATATATATATATATATATATATATATATATATATATATATATATATATATATAGTTTTTATACTTTATTATGGAAACTGCTTTCATATTAGAGTTTATTAAAGCTTTGTGATATTTGTCTTTTAAGACCTAAACCTTTATATCAAATATCCTAAAGGTAAATTTACCTAAACCAGAGAATATGTTGTTCTATATTTCCCTATTGGTAGTTTCGGTGGCTGATAATACTTGTATTTTGTTATTATGTACAATATTAATATGTATATTGTGCATTGAACGGATTATTTTATTTGTATTAGTGCTATTTTTTTTTATTTTTTGCAGCTCAACAGCAATTAAATAGTTACTAGTAGTATGAACACTCTCAAAAATCTAGTAGTATTTGAGTATTTTTACATATATATTTTGGTAAAGAAAGAAAACTATTCATTTAACTAGCTTTAGATCGTAAGTGTACGTCAAACCTTAATCTAGATATTCACCCTCCTTTTAAAACCACTATGCTTTGAAGATAAGTTTAAAAATACTTAATATACATTGTCTGTGGTATATATCAGCGTTGTCATCAGCATCCACGGTGCATCCTCACTAAAATTAACATCCGCATCCACGCGGCGAAAATTCTATATCATATATATATATATATATATATATATATATATATATATATATATATATATATATATATATATATATATATATATATATATATATATATATATATATATATATATATATATATATATATATATATATATATATATATATATATATATATATATATATATATATATATATATATATATATATATATATATATACACGGGATTACCCCAAATCGTCGACAGGTCAAAGGGCCGACAAGCCATTATTAAAATTTTGTCACTCTTCCAAAACGTCGACAACTTATTTTGGTAAGGTAAAAGGGCCGACAACATTTTTTTACAACTCGTCCAAATTATCGACACAATTATTCGTAGTACTCCAACTGTCGACACTCTCTCTTATTCAAATCGTAGATAGAACCTAAAAAATATCGATATATAAGAACATTGATCCCTTATTATAAAAATATCGATACATCGAATACTTGTAAAAAAAACCGTCCAAACCGTCGACACGTTGAAATTGAAGAGAAAAATAGCGGACAGATTTTTTTCAAAAGTGTCGTCCCTTTGACCTGTCGACGATTTGTGCATAGCACCTATATATTAGGGATGCTGATATTTTAAAAAATATCGATATATCGATTATCGATAATTTTTTAAAATATCAAATTGCCTCGATACTATGGTTAAAAATATCGATATATCGATTTTAGAAAATATCGTTTTAATTATATATATATATATATATAATATATATATATATATATATATATATATATATATATATATATATATATATATATATATATATATATATATATATATATATATATATATATATATATATATATATATATATATATTTATATTATATTTTTTTTTTTTTTTTTTTATTTAAACATTATTATTATTATTATTATTATATATATATATATATATATATATATATATATATATATATATATATATATATATATATATATATATATATATATATATATATATATATATATTGCTTTTTTGTCTCCTCTGGTGAGCAAAGGCCGGGGGCCTACCAACCTCCACCAGAGCAGGAGAATAGTTAATGGATGACGTGACCTGATAAATGGCGATTAAAAGTATGCAAGTCAAAGGAAGTTGGGGAAAACTGATAAAGGGAGTGTGTTCCAGACTTTACCAGTAGAGTATATGTAAGATTGAGCATAGCGGTTCAGTCTGGGTCAGAGAGTTGGACAGGGAAAGGATGAGACTGTGTAGAAAGTCGTGTCGCACGAGCCTTTCTCAATGGAGGAGGTATGCGACGTGCAAGTTCAGAAGAGCTATGTTCGTTGTAATGGTGATAGTATAGAGAGAGTGACGAAACAATTCGACTGGAAGAATGAGATTGGAGAGAGTTAGTAAAAGAAAAAGAGTTTATAAAACGAAAAACCCTTGACTCAACCTTATATATATATATATATATATATATATATATATATATATATATATATATATATATATATATATATATATATATATATATATATATATATATATAATATATCACCTTTAGTAGTCAAAGCTCATAGTCCTAAAAAATTATTTATTATTATTATTATTATTATTATTATTATTATTATTATTATTATATTATTATTATTATTATTATTATTATTATTATTATTATTATTATTATTATATATATTATATATATATATATATATATATATATATATATATATATATATATATATATATATATATATATAATAGTATAAGCTCATTGGCCTACCAAAATTTATATTGATATTAGGATTATAATTTATTGTTATTATCATTTAGTTATTATTCCTATTATGATGATTATTGGAAATTATTATTATTAATATTATTATTATTATTATTATTATTATTATTATTATTATATATATATATTATATATATATATATATATATATATATATATATATAATATATAATATATATAATATATATATATATATATATATATATATATATATATATATAATATATATATATATATATATATATATATATATATATATATATATATATATATATATATATATATATATATATATATATATATATATATATATATATATATATATATATATATATGTTATGCCGCGATTACTATAAGTAAAGCCTAAGATGTATTAATCAGTTAATATCTCAATAACCGTAGCATACCGAGAAGTAACAAGAGGCAAAAATGGTGGCCCATGATTGGTTTTACCCTATAATGACTTTTTCATTTCGAAAATGAACTTCAATATATCGTAAAATGTACTTAACGTTTTTCAAAGTTTGAAAAAAAATTTGCTCATAAATTCGAAAAGTTGATTTTTTTTCTCATTTTCTAGGAGGTAGGCGATCAAAAATAAGTTCTATTGTCTTACCTCCATGAAAGTGCTAAAAATTAAATATTATCAAAAATTGAGAAAATTTCTCAATTCCTACGGAAGTCGACCCTCTCTAGTGATACTTTAGCGCCTGTAAAAATTAGTTCAAAAAGATAATTTCGGTTTCAGTTGAGTATGGGTCGAGTCTCTTATGTTTTAATAGGTGAACGCCTGTGAAACCATTTTAACTTCTGAAATATTCCGATCAAAGTTTGTGTAAGTTTTTAAATTCTTATACCTTTCTTATCAATAAATAGATCGGCTTGATATTCTAAAGACATAAGGATTTGGGACCCCTGATTCCAAATTTGCAATTCAGATTCTTCTACATATTGCCGTTTTTGAGTTAAAAGCCGACATACATACCAAGGTGGTTTGTCGTACTTTCTGAGAATATGAAAGAAAATTGTAAACTTTGGGGGCCTATATCTCCTCAACCGTAGCAGATAGAGGAACGATCCAGGAAGGTTTAAAGTTTTAAATGACACGTACATTTCAGATATTAAATATTTTTGCTTTATCTCTTGTAATTTAGAAATTGTAGATAACACAGAATTTGATTTCGACAAAATTTTAAAAATTTTTTTGGAGGGGCCAAATCTACTGAAAGGAGGCTGCTCGTAGGATCTTATGATATTCATATTCTGTCTCAGCATTACGAAATCTATTTACATAAGTGATTTAAGCAATGAAAAAAAATCCTAGACATTTCTACACTATCCACTCCCCTAGAGATTTCTCACGTCGCTGGCAAGGAGACGCCTCTCACTTTAGAGTGCTCGATTCCTCTTACAACCCTTGCAAAACGTATCGATATGAACTGAAGTTTAACTTTTCTTACTTTCCCTAAATTTACCAAATAAACTAATTCCCAAACGCATCATGCGTGATATGGGCTATATATATATATATATATATATATATATATATATATATATATATATATATATATATATATATATATATATATATATATATATATATATATATATAATATATATATATATATATAATATTACATGAAAAATACCAAAATTAAATTTTATTTTATAAAGGAGAAAACTACTAAAATTCTAGAAGTAAAAAAAAATATCGTTGTTGATACTGAGGGAAATATCATCGATATTTTTCGATACTATCGTAAAAGTATTTATATCGATATATATACCTTTGCAACATCCCTACTATATATATTGTAAACTAGACAATTTTTGAAACTGATTTGTTTTATTTAAGCCTTCAGATAATAGAAAAAGTTTACCCTTTTTGACAATAGGACTGCCACTAATTTCTAAAAGGCAAAATTTATAAGCAGCGTTTCTGATGGTTAATGAATACACGGTACGAATAACGATTATTTCATCTGTCTAATTGGGATCGATTCCAGTTTATGACGTATTTCGAATATAAATTTAGCAAATTTTAGAAGTGATAAAGATATTAGGCAGATTCCTTTAAAAGATTTAGAAAAAAATATTAAAAATATTTGGAATTGTCACAATTCAATTAAAATTTGTTATAAATATCAACCAAAGTTTATAGCAACTACGAAGCCACATGTTTTATTTTGCTGCAACGAACACTCAGCTGATGCCGTACACACGGTAAATGCCGTACACAAGATTGTGTGACAATTTTAACATCAGATTTAATTACTATAATTTTAATTTCTATACTAGGCCAATAAGCTGTTCCCATAGCCTTTGGTTTTCTACATTCTATTCATTTGTTGATTATAGTGTATGGTTTTGTTTGAATTCCCTTTTTTTTATGTTTTGATTTTTTAAGCCTAAAATAATATTTATAGGCTACTAAGGTAACTAGGACCTATGTGGAAGATTTGGGTATCATATATGTAGTTTTATTTATTTATATTTCTCATTTATCTATTTTTGGTTAAGGTATTTTATAGCCTAGATTCCAGTGGCATGGGATATAGGTCATTTTCGAGTTCGTTTTGTGTAGGTTATAAAGTCTAGTTACCATTAGTGTCTAGGCTCAAGATATATTTATTTGGTCTGTTATCATATATTTGTTTCTGGCATATTGGATCCTTGCCATGTCAAGTCAGGATATTCTTTTCATTCATGGTGCATGATTCAAATACTTTACTACTTGCTGTTCATCTGGAATTTCACCCTAATTGCAACTAGGGTATAGTAACACAAACATCACAGACTACTTATATACAGAACCTAACTAGCTGGAATTTTTTATGAAGAAAAATTGACACAGTGTTTTAATTTGATAAGTTTTTTAAAAATATCTGCCATAATAGGATAATAATTCAATCTGGCAGACACCTCTCTGTTTTCACTAAATCGAAAATATGAAGTTAAAATATGTTTAAATGCATTCTACCCAAACTTTTCTTTCATGGAAGAGTAATATAAATATATAATAAAAAGGATAAAAAGAAAATTAATGAAAAATACTATGTTGCCAAAACGGAATCAACTGTCTTTTAAACTGTCCTATTCTTTCTTTTTAAATCCACTTCTGGCAATAACAATGTTCTCAGACATCTCCATTTTTTATATTTAAAAGGTAAAATTAATTAAATGGCAAATTAAAGTAAAAGAGATAATGGAATGGCAAACTAAAGTAAAAAGAAAATGTATATTTATATATATATAGAGAGAGAGAGAGGTGTCATGCCAGATTGAATTATTACTATATATGGCTTTATTCAAGATCAGTATCCTCAAATGTGAATATTTGATTTGATATATCGGGATTGTCCCTATCTCTTCGCTCTGCCTACCTGTCCTGTAGGCATGATCTTACGGCAACGGTTCAGCAAAAGGTTAGGCCTGTATACCACGGCAACGCCGGTCGTCAGGTTAAATAGGTCGAAATGGGTTCATTAGAAAACATAAATAATAATAATATAAAATAAATATATATATATATATATATATATATATATATATATATATATTATATATATATCTCTTTTATTCTTGTGTATATGCAAACGTTCTTGTGTAGTTAGGTCTCTTTTACGGCATAAAAATTAGGTTATGATAAGTGATTTGGTCTAGTAAGTAATCTTTGACAATAATACCCGATATATTTTATATATATATATATATATATATATATATATATATATATATATATATATATATATATATATATATATATATATATATATATATATATATATATAGTAAAGGTTAAGAAGTTGCCTGACCTTCGATATATGGCAACATTGATATATCATTGCAAATTTTTTGACATTTGTATTATTATTTAGCTTTCATTTCATTTATGCCTATTAATAACATTATTATTATTATAAATATTTAGTTTTCTAGTGTACTTAGTTCGACTTATCATAACCTGAATGACTGAAGTTTGCTGTGTGATACAGGTCCAATGCTGTATTACAATATATATATATATATATATATATATATATATATATATATATATATATATATATATATATATATATATATATATATATATATATATATATATATATATATGGTGTAATATGGCAGTAGGCCAAAATCCTATGGTAACGTTCCATCTATCAGTTAGGCCTGTATCAAAGGGCAACATTGGTCATTCAGGTTATGATAAGTTGAACTAAGTATGCTAGAAAACTAAATAATAATTTGAATAATAATAATATTAATAGGCATAAATGAAACGAAAGCTAAATAATAATAATACAAATATGAAAAAATTTGTATTGATATTTCGATATTTCCATATATCAAAGGTTGTATTACAGTACATTGCAGAAAAATAATAAGTCGAAGGACAAATATGATAACCTGGCATTCAGTTGGTTTTGCTATTTTTGTATAAATGAAGGCCAGTCAAAGAACAGTTGCTTCACCATTTGGAGTAAAAATATCATTTTTTTCTTTTTTTTAATAGTTTTTATTTTTATTATGAATTTATATTATTTTCTGTGAAAGAAAAGTATGTGTACAATGCATTTAAACATATTTTGACTTCATATTTTCAATATAGTGAAAAATAGAGAGGTATTGTGCCAGATTGAATTATTACACTATGAAAATATGAAGACAATATATGTAAACTCATTGTACAAAGCCTATAAAGTTTGGAATGTCAAATTTGAGGATGTGAAATTGTCAATAATTTTAGCAATTTACTAGCATGCCAGGTTACCATACCTTAGAAATTTAGATCAATGTTATAAATTTAAGTCAATCTTGAATTCATATTATTGCCGCAAAAAAAGTAAAATAAATTTAAAATGGCTTCATAAATAATAAAGGCTTATTTTGATAATCACAAATATTTTTAAATGTCTTTATTTATTTTCTTGATAAAAGTTTTACAGGAAAAATGATATTTGTTCAAAAAATTGACTATTTATGACATAGTAACTTAAATGTTTTAAATAGGCAACTTTCTAGGACACAAACTTCATTAGAAAATAGTCGCTAAAGTTTGAATTTAAAAATTTAAACTCAAATGCAAAAGTGCTTATCTCCATTTTTTCTATGAACCTCCTTATCTATCTGGCCTACTGTATATACATTAGCATATAGATTTATATTGTGACCATACTGGCTTAAATATGATAAATATTTTCAGCAATTTTAAATAAAATTTTTACTGTATATATATATATATATATATATATATATATATATATATATATATATATATATATATATATATATATATATATATATATAATATATATATATATATATATATATATATATATATATATATTGAAAAATAGGGATATACCAAATTTTCAGAAAATATTCTTTCAATATAGTCAATGTACTGAATATTCTGTATTCCATTTTCAAACCTATTTTTCATTATCTGAATAGTTACATATATAAATTGTAGGTTAGAAAGAAATCAGAACTATAAGCAGTACTGTATAATTAATATGTGTAAAAAGTTCTTATTCTGCACTACTAAGTTAACAGTACATGCATTGACATATAGGTAATATAAATATTTACTATTACAATTTTTACCTAGTATCATTACTTAATAGATTTCTGTATTTCAGATATAAATTTGTAAAATAAAACTACAAGCTCAGTATTTGTTTTGTTTATTGTTTTTTCTCTTATTTAGTAATATTTTTAAATGACTGTAATTAGGGACCAACTGGGGCTGGAATTTTGCTGGGGCTGGGGTTCTGGCTGGTTCTGCCTAAAATTTGTAAAGAGGTCAAAAGCATTGAAATTTTTGGTTAAAATTAGATATAAATTTAATTGAGGTTTACTTAATTATAAGGAAGGAGTAGAATAGCCAACATTCACTTAAATTAATGATTATATGCATTTTCTCAAAAAAAAAATTCAGAAAATTACAGATTTTGTAGTAATAATAGTTTTAAAAAAAATACAAAAATTTTAGAATTTTTATTTTCCTGATTCACAATAGTAATTCAACATGTTTACTTAGGTAAGACCCTAAAGTAAAGTTTGAAAAAATGTAAGATTTAAAATTATCAATATAACCTCTATTTATACATATCTATCATTGTTATTTTATAGCTATGTATTAAACTTGTATCATTTAGCTACATTATTTTAAAATTATTATTTTTATACTTTGTCTATATTGCTAAAAGATCAGCTTCAGCAGTTTGGGAGTACTTTACAATGTTTCAGGATAGGTTCGAAATAGCTAAATGTAACATCTGCAGTCAGAAAATTAGAAGAGAATCTCCATGTTCCCCAAGTAAAAATTTTTCAATCAAATCTGTATGGGGGCATCAAAAATCAAAACAAAAATTCACATTCACTAGCAGAAAAGGAGCGGTCAAAAAGAAACAGAAAAATAAATTTTGAAGAAAAAAACAAGAAAAAAAATTTAAATTTTTTTTATTTTTTGTTTGAAAAATAATTTTTATTATTTGATTGATTAAGCTAAATATTTTAGCAGCTTTCCAGAAATTTGAGATAAATCTCATGTTGATGTTACTTCATAAAATTTTAATGTTTCGGGTATTTTTCTGTACAAAATTGCAGTTTCACACTTCATCAGACTTTTTTTTTTTAATGCAGTTGCATTTTATTAGTGTTTAAATATAGAGAAAAATAATCTGTATATTCCACTCCATCTAGGAATTCATCATATCAGTCTTACTTTTTTATAGTAAATTTTAATGTCTTGAGTCTTTTTATTGTACAAAAGGGTTCGTTTTGCTTTATTAGATATTAGACTTTTGATGAAGACTTTTAATTGGGCTTAACCATATGGGGAATTAACTTGCTATCATTTTTTCCTATAGACTGAAGAGTCGATTAAAAGCCTATATCTTGAAAAATAGGTTTTCACTAATTATTAACAAAGAGGTGTGCTAGCCCTATATAAGGCTTAAAAGCTTATAACCAATGTAGAACTTAGTTTCTAAATAAAAATATAGAAATGTAAAGAACTCTTTTCTATTTTAATTAAAGTAAACTTATTTCTGCATCAACTGAAAAGAGAAGATATAAAATAAATAGAATATAAAACTCACCAAAAGGGATATTTCCTTAAAATTTTGTGTCATTATAACTTTTAGTTTATTTGACCTAATTTTTTTTATCTTTTTTTTTTATTATTTTTTAATAGCTAAATTTGAAGCAATCCTAAAATTAATTTAATGACCTGTTACAAGCATGTCCATTTAAATTTAGCTACAGTATTTAAAAATCTTGAAATTTATAATACACAAAATTTATTACTGAATACCTTTTTTTTTTTTTTTACTTAACATTGTTTAAAATTTTGATTTAAATTGCCAGTTCAAATTTTTTTATTTATTGTTAAATAGATATTTTAAATGATAGTTTTAAAAACTCAAACTTTAATGCAGAATGCATTATTAGAAAAGGTAAATGTTAAAAGAACAATAGTTACAAAAACTGATAAATATACTTTTGTAGAGATAGATAGTGAGAATAGTTTGCTATATATATATATATATATATATATATATATATATATATATATATATATATATATATATATATATATATATATATATATATATATATATATATATATATATATATATATATATATATATATATATATATATATATCAGTTGCAGTGCTATACTCAAAAAGAGGACTGGTGTTGGAGAACAGTGTGGAAAAATGGAATGCCCAACCAACCCTATTTCAAAAACGAAGAAAGAAATCAAAATTGAAAAGGATAACAAAACTTGTGATCACCACTCAACTACCACTACAAATAACAGTCACAACCCATCTACTACTACAAAAGATATAAAAAGAAAAAGTGACGAAATAAACTCCTCTGCCACTTGTTCTCAAATAGCAAAGAAAAAGAAAAGTGAGTTGATAATTTTTTTTTTTTTTTTTTTAATAATTTATTTTCGAAGTTTCCATATTTTTGATTTCTCATTTGCAAAATGAATGAATTCTATGGATGTTAAAAAATAGTAAGTGAAACAAACGTCGAATAGAGATGATGTTTAGCAATGTCTCTTTTTATGTTTTATTCACAGTGCAAATAATTTTGCAAAGAAACATGATGTATGAGTGGTTACTTATTCTTCAAATTTAGTTTTGAGAAAATAACTCAGATAAAAAAAGCAAACATGATTAATCCTTAATCTTCCAGTATAAATGCCAAGAAAATGTAGTTAGTATCAGTTTGAGTATTGTTTAAGGGTTAATTGTTATAAAAACTTTTTTAAAGGTCTCTGTGTGCAGTGAATGGCAACTATAGATCTTATTAATAATCAGTAGTAAGTTAATTTAGAAATTTCAAAAAGGAGAGAAATTACTCCAAATAATGTCTTACATAAGTTTTGTTCAAGGGATAACTAATGTATCATGTAAAAGTTTTTTTTCTCTGTGATTATTTACAGGAAAAAAGAAGTTGAAGACTACTGATCAGAACTCATCGACTGCTTCAAAAGTAAAGAAAAAGAGAGGTTAGGACAAATATTTTTTTATGTTTTCCTTCCAAATATACAATTCTCTCTCCCCCCCCCCCCCGCTCGCTCTCTCTCTCTCTCTCTCTCTCTTTCTCTCTCTCTCCGTGAGATGCGAACGTTTTATTTTTTTTATTTTTTTAAAGTAAGCACTTTGTAGTGAATGAACCGGTATCTTTGGTAATAACTGTAAGGACCGAAGTTTTTGCTAGACAATAATTATCCAGGCATTTTTGAGGAAGTTTTTGGAGCAAAAACTAGTAGACCTCTTGGACGTCATTCCACTAGTCCATCATTCGACATGACCTTTGATTTATTCATGATGGTGCTCGACCAAATTTTAATATGGTTGCCAGAGAGTATATTTATGATATATTTCTTAATTGAATTGGTAGAGGTAGCCTTCATGGGGCTATTTATAACAATGTATGCAACACCAGTTCAGACTGTCGACGTTTTTCACGCCTCTATAAACCAAGCCTTTGAAGTTACACAGAACATTCCCAGAATCCTGAAGTTTGTTCACGAGTCCATGTTTCTTGTATTGAAGTAAAGAGACCAACATTTTTAGCATCTCTGAAATGTATAGAATAATAATATTTAATTAGGATGCTTCCTTTTTGGCATTAAATCTTGCTTCATTGGCTATTATTTGATTTTTGAGGTGTTTGTGCACTCCTCATGTGTATGTATTTGTGCTATGCATCCATATTGTGTATATTTTGCATTACAAACAATCCCTCCATAGCTACCTGCGATGGTCAGCTGCCATTATAAACTTGTATCATGTGTCATAACTATTTTCGAGTTGGTACGAACGTAAGTCATTGTGATTTTGAACTGTGCTTTTGGGATTCATATTCATAGGGACATTTTTCATAGTTGTGACCTGTACACTACTGGTTCAAGTTTGCCCAAGTAGTTCTGAAATCCCCTATATATATATATATATATATATATATATATATATATATATATATATATATATATATATATATATATATATATATATATATATATATATATATATATATATATATATATATATATATATATATAATCTTCCCTTGGAAAAGCGTAAATCCTGTCAGTTGGAACCTTTCGAGAAAGGTCCCTAGGTTTCACAAGCCTACAGAAGATACACTGGCTTGCCAGACCTATCATGGATGCCAGGGACATCCTATTAGTTATAAAGCACGTTACTAATGTCCTCATTTACGACTGAATAACACATTTTCCTTCACCGACCAGTCTTAGACCTTGGTTCTTTCTCGTGCTAAGCTAGTGCTCTACTTCTCAATCGTTAAATGAGTAATCAATGTATCTCTTCCACTGGATATATATATATATGGAATAATATCATACTCCGCATCCGCGATAGATAGCCTGGCCAGCCAGTATAACCGCCGTAGGGCCCAAGAAACTCTAGGATCTTCCTCGAAAGATCCTGCTGACAGGTGCTTTATATACTATGGTATATATATATATATATATATAATATATATATATATATATATATATATATATAATATATATATATATATATATATATATATATATATATATATATATATATATATATATATATATATTCAATTTTAATCACAGGAAAAAAGAAGAAAGTAGAGGAAAAGGATTTGAATATCAATGATCAAAACTCAACAACCAATAAAGAAGCAAAGAAAAAGAAAAGTTAGTATTATAAAATGTTTATTATTATTATTATTATTATTATTACATGGGGATTTGTACCTTAGCATTATTTTAATTTGTCCACATCTTCTTTTGTGTAATTATAATTTTTCCTTCCCAGTTATATATTTTTTGTTCAGTTATTTTCCCAATGTTAATGAACGACCAGTGTCAAAAAATTGATAAACATAATTTTGATTCACAAGGAAAAATAAATTCATTGCCATATTTCTTTCTCAACATTTGAACCTATTTATCAAAATTTAAGCTCCGCCTCTTTGTATCCAAACTTTCCTTACTTTCATTGTTTAAAGTAAGCATGGACTAGTGGAATGACGTCCAAGAGGTCCACTAGTTTTTGCTCCAAAATATATTTAATTATTAAAATAGCGAAATCCATCTTCAAGTTTTAAATATCTTAAATTAAGAATTAATTTTGAAAACATTTCAGACAAGCTGATCTTGAATCTTACAAAATAACTGAACAAATTCCTTTCTTTTTTATTTAATATATTTTAATTGGTAAATGACACCTTTGTATAGTTAATCATCTTTAGTTGAAAATGCGCAAGACACATTTTAATAATAGGAAAGTGTAGATCTCATAAAATATTTTTGTTTTACAAATTTTAAAAATGATTACCCAATTAAATATTTTTGGTAATGGCAAAAAAAAAAAAAAAAAAAAAAGTTGTTTCTTGAATGTTGACGCTTTTTAATGATGATATAAACCTAATTTAATATTTATGATAGACGAATTTTATTAATTTAAATTTTTTGATTTGGAATATTATTTTTATAATTATGGTGTAGACTTAAATATTTTTTTATAGATGCATTTTAAAATTGGTATATTCCTCATTAAATATTTTCGATAGAAGCACTTTTCAAAAGGTATAGATTTAAAACTATTTTTTACAGAAATATTATAATAATGTTATAGACCTAATTAAATACTTTTGACCAACGCATTTTAATAATGGTAAGGATATTATTAAAGATATTTGATAATAGTATAAGCCTAAGTATATTTGATATTCATTTTTCTGATAGTATAGAGTAAATTAAATATTTTTGCTAATGGTATAAACTAGTTTAAGTACTTTAGGTAGACATTTTCTAATGGTATGGTATTCATTAACTTTTTTTTTTTAAACAATACAGAGAAAAAGAAGCAAAAGATACATGTACTACTAAAAAGAAAAAAACTAGAAAGTAAGATATTTTTATTCATATTTTATAATTTCTGTATCTCATAACATAAAATTTGTATTTTAACATTGAAACCTTAATATCTTCATGTTTTAAATGAACAGTCAAAATACTTATGTCCTAATATATGATATTGGGTTTCAGTTCTAAAGTGTACTTAATTTTTTTTTTTTTTAATTTAGAAATTATGTAGTTTTTTAGACTCATTTTAATATTTTTTGATAGACGTGTAAACTGTAAAAACCTTAAATAATATAAAGATAAAAGACACACGCACATTATATATATATATATATATATATATATATAATATATATATATATATATATATAATATATATATATATATATATATATATATATATATATATATATATATATATATATATATATATATATATATATATATATATATATATAAAAACTTTAGGCATAGGAAAAACGAATAACATTGAAATGGAAAAGGATTTGGATACTAATGAGCAAAATTCATTGACCAATATGGAAAAGGAAGGTTAGTATTGCCGTCTACCGTGGCACAAACGGTAGAGTGATTGACTCTTGTGCTTGAGGGCGCCGGTTCGATCCCACATGTGGATCCTAAGGGATACACTACATAGAAAAGTTTCTCTCCAAGAATATGGCAATACTTTTGAGATGTGAACTTTACAAAAAAATTATAATATATATATATATATATTATATATATATATATATATATATATATATATATATATATATATATATATATATATATATATATATATATATATATATATATATATATATATATATATATATATATATATATATATATATTATTTGTTTATAAACCCTAAGATTAGCCAATGCACATTAATAAATTACACTTTGTTATTATACACCATTGAAAACAACAATATATCCTTAACAAGCTTTCGCTCCTTGTTAGAAGCCTCTTTCAGGTTGAAATGATGTGGCTGCTCTGTAGAATGTTTCTCATGTCGTCCAATACTATGGTTGACTATTATTGGACGACATGAGAAACATTCTACAGAGCAGCCACATCATTTCAACCTGAAAGAGGCTTCTAACAAGGAGCGAAAGCTTGTTAAGGATATATTGTTGTTTTCAACCAACCTTCTTACTGACCTCGAAATAGAACACATTCACTCTTTTTTTTTTTTATCTACAATCATTATTTTTGGTGATTTCAATATTTACGATCAGTTGCGTTCTTCCATTTCTCTATGCAGAGCAACCGTGAATAGATTATGCAGCTCTCTACCAGTATCCCTTATTGTCTTGAAGAACAACCCAATATTATTGACCCTTTCTTAACCTTTAATCTTTCTCCTTATACTGTTAAACTTTTTTTTCTTCATATGATCATCTTACTCTATCCTGTACACTATTCATACCAGTCAAAATGAAATTTGAGAAATAATTTTTTTGTTTCGTTGTTTTTCGACTTTGCATACTTAAATTAAATTAAATAATTATTTAATTTTTTCAATTTTCAAATAATTATAATTTTATTTTATTTTTTTAATATAGAAAAATTTTTGGAGGAAAATAATCTGTGGAAAACTTCAGCATCTGATGTGAAGAAAAATCTTTCTTTTCCCATTTCAGAATGTATTCTTGGAAATGTAGGAGTTACGTAAGTTAAGGCTTATTTTTTTTTTTTTTTAAAGCGTCTACTACCTCAGGTACCAAATAAGAATTTTGACATAACATTCAGTTCTGTTTAGTTATTAATACATGAAGGCTTATAAATATGTCACATCCACAATGGTTTTTTTTATCAGTAAGCTTCAAATACCGGGAATCTCCCCTCCTTAACTATAATAATAAAAATAATAATTGTAATTAACAACCTTTATTACTCTTCTTTCTCTCCTATTGCTATAATAAAGAAAATTATTAAAATGCCCACAAAATTCTTCTTATTCTTTATTGATTCTGCTTGTCTGAAATAACAACAAATATAATACAACCATCTCCTGTATTCAAAGATATAATACTGTCAACTAACTGTTTCTTCCATCTTCTTTTCCCTTTTTAATAGTTTTTATTCTGTAGTATATCACTTTATTTATACAGTTACTTCCAACTTTTGTTAATTGTACAGTCGTCAACAGAAGTTCGTTCCTATTAAGCTGGAAATAAATATTTATATAAAATGGGGATCATTTCAGGTTCAGCCAATCACAGTTCAATTAAGCCAATCTCAATGTTTTTATTTTCTTTTTATTCAAAATAGAGCTTTTATGAAATGATTTCCATTTTATATAAATATTTATTTCCAGCCTAATAGGAACGAACTTCTGTTGACGACTGTACATTTTATATATAAAATTTTTTATTAGAAAGAGTTTAATATGTGCAACAACCCATGCAATTTAGAACATAAGATTTAAAAAAAATTTATAAAGTTAAATATATATACATATTTTTATTTATTTATTTTAATTTTTAAACAAATGTGATAAATAATATATTCCTTTAGTCTCCAATTCTTTTATTTAAAATAATGTGTATAAATTTCTGTTTTTTACTTATAGAAAGGAGTGTCCACTTGAAATTGAAGGATGGGGAGAATTTAAAAAACCATATCCCAAAGTCCATTTTCCTCGTGCAAATCCTGTAGCTTCTGTAAATAAAGAAAATAAAGGTAGACTTTATTTATTTCGTACATGCAAACATATAAAAAAAAATTATCTATGGTCTAATATCTAAATAAATATTTCTTTAACATTCTCCTTCCGATTAGATATCCTTTTTATTTAGAGCATATAAGAAAGGAAAAAATAAGTTTACAATTTCTTAACACTTTCATATACAATTATTTTTATGAAAAGCATTTGATAGGTTTATCTTTGAAACTGGAAGGAATAAATTCTTGCCTTCTCTTCCTTATGGAAAAACGACTTTTATGAAAGAGATATATCATATTTTTGTAGGTTATTGAATAACTATATTTCATTAGGCTGTATATAATTCAGTTTGCCTTTGATGTTGAAATTTAGCATTTTGTTCTGATGTTAAATTATAGAGAATTTAATAACTGAAAGTACATATTTTAAAGAAAATGTGAAGCCTCCTGAATATGTAGAAATTGCATCTTCATCTTCTCCACAGAAAATACTTTCAGATTCAGAAATTGACATGTGAGTTTAATTTTTCTGTTGCAAAACTTATTTAATTTTCTACTTAACGTAAACTATGAAAACTATAAATTTTCTGTAAAATAATTTTTTTTTTCTATTTATGTACTCTATTTTATTTTATTTTTAAAAGTTAGAGAGTTAATTAGTTAATAATTACTATTAGTATTGTGCACATTTCTTAGAACTGAAAATTTCCATATTAGGTATTTTGTATGTGTGTGCATTTCTAAATTTAATAACAGTAAGCAAATTAGTAAATAACAATCGCCATTATTTCCAAGGAATTGTTAATTAATTTTCAAATACCGTATGAAAATTAATGATTCTTATATCATGTTTTTAAAATTAATACTTTGAAGTATTTTAATATTTAGAATATTCATTAATATATTATTTTTTTCAGTTTATTCAGAATAGAATAGAATAAGAATAGGTATAGATTGTTATTAACATTATTATCAAATTCTGTTAAAAATTAAAATAAAGTTCTTAGCTCTTTTATTATTTAAAAAAAAACAAAAAAAAACTATCCTGCCTGCAAGATAGAGAGTTACTGTGAAAGAGATATTATGAATTGGTGACAATGCTTGAATTTTGACTAGTATTTATATTTCAGAATTTGTTCAGATCTGTGGTGTCTTGGTGAGAAGAAAATTGTTTTACTTTCATATTACAGTGGTAAAATGAAACTTGTAAAGTTCATTGAAGATTCACTCAAATTCTCAGGTTTTACCAATTTGTTCTTTGAAAAGAAAAGAATTTCCAACTCATTATGGTAATAAGGGATTTCATATTTATTTTCATAATTAGTAACCATCGCATAAATTATATATTGACATTACTTTTAGGGAATCCTCGTTAATGGCTGAATCGGGGAACAATGATACGATTATCATAAGTATGGCGTATAGTCCGTCGTTGGATAAAGCCACAAAGGAAGCAGTTGAATACATCGTTTGTTTTTTCTTAAAATATTGCTTCACCATTTTTGTAAGTGTTTTATCAACAGAATATTATTATATACTATAGGAATATAGTTTGAATGGTTTAGAAAAGTGTTAGGTTAGAAATTTTATTTTTGTTTCTTGATCTCGAAATATGTAGCATCATTCAAGCTAGTATATATTTTTTTTTAAACAAGTTGACTGCTTCCTGCCTATATCCACTACCTAATTATTTTTTATTTTTAATATTGTGTTTAAATTCGGGACATTATCCCAGTGCCGAGTAATGCGCAGATCCCGTTTTTCATTAAAAATATTACATTAAAAAAAAAAAAAGATAAAATAATTCAAAAATGCAATCATCAAAATCATAATTTTTTTCTCGTGTGTTTAGTAATTATAATGTAATTGTTGTAAAAACAAAAATACGGGTTTATTGAGAATTTGAAAGTTATATTCCTGAATTATATAAAAAGGAGGTTTTCCTCTATTATTATTACTTTCTATATGAAAATAAAATGGGTTTTAAAGGAATACGTAGAGAGTCTATTATTTGATTTATTAATGTATGAAAGTAAGTTTCCAGTATACTTTATAATTTTTTTGAATAATTCCATTTTTTGTTAGAAAAAGATAACCTTAAAGGAAATAGTCAATGTTGTCATATTTCTCCTGTAATTTAAGATTATATTTTTATCAAAATTGACCCCCCAAAAAAAATTCATCTTCAATATTCCAGTCCTTGTTGTTATATCTGTTGTTTAAATTTATGCTTCAGCTTATGATGCTATTTCCTTAATGATCGGAATACGTGCGTTATTAAAACATAAAAATTATAATTTTTAAAAATTATTGTAGTATTATAATTGAGAGAAATATGGTAGGGTGTTAGTGGTAACGTTACCACATAGCTAAGAATATGTGGGTCGCTGAGCCGGAGACAGCTGGAGCAAAGGAAATAAAAACATTTACCATTAAATATTTTTCAAACTTTTTATTAAATTTCATCAGCATTTATAATTACACAGTTAAATGGAGTAAGAGTTAGTTATAACTGGAAGGAGTTGAAGCCGAAACTGGGGAATTTTTTTTTTTTTTAAATAATTAACTGGTTCCTCAACCCTTCCTACAAAACTTTCAATGTAGAAATGAAATATGTTCAGAAGAATACTTAAAATCTGCAAATTTATTTATATAAAGCGTTAGGAGATTAAAAAATATTTTATGAAATATATTTAAACAATAATAATATTTTCTAGTTACAGGTGAATTTTATTTGCTTATGCAGTATAATTTTTGTAGTCTTGAAAATTAGAATTATTAAAAAAATAAGAAAAATTATGGTAATCAAAGTGCAGAAAAGTAGGAAGGACTAAGTGGGGGGATTATCTTTATAGTCAATCTATTTATATTAGAAGAGATTTAAAAATTACAGATATTTAGAAAAATAAGATATTCATACACGTACACTAATATTTCCATTTTTATCTGCAAAGAAATCCATAAAATCTGAGGATTAATTTAGACTCTTGAATGTTTTACTTACTCATTTCAATTAGCAAAGTTTCATAATAAAGTTCCTTTGAAGAACATCGTACTTCTCCCAAGAAGACTATCACAATGAATTGAAAATTTATTTATTTTCATTGCTACTCCACTGGATGTTTTCTTTTAAATTTTTAACAGGTGAAACTGTCGAAAAAAATTTTCTTTTCCTTTTGATCCTTTTAGAGTGAAAAAACAATTACACGTCCATACTTTGTATTGAAATCTCAGCCAATGGCGTTATATGATCTTTAATTAAGAAAAAAAAGACGCCTACTACAAAGATATCACATTCTAAGTTTCTTTTCCACATCTATTTGTAATCCTTAACATCTCTTTCTAAAGGAGGGTGCTTTGTAACCAACTGAATTAATCGCTAACTTTTTTTTCAAATCCTCACAGATGGGTCCAAATTTAAGAAGTATTGGGTACTGCTGTAATTTTCCTAGACCATACTCGACATACTTTGGCCCAATCAACTCTCTCAAATTTACAGCAGAGTGTACAGTAATATTAATATTCATCCCGATTTAAATCTTATTTCTAAATGGCAGTCATTCATGTATCATTTCAAATACCCTAGTTGTTCTAAAGGCCTTGTGCCCTTTACTCCAGGAATTATAAAGTTGTTACCATTCAGTAGTTCAAATGATAGACTTTTCTCACGTCAGATAGTAACAGGATCTTTTAACTGATTTAAAACTTTGCTCCCAAAGTCCGATTACTTTCCTAGTCACATCATACTTTGAAGAACCACTGCCAGGAGAGTTGGTCTGGTGAAACTTGAAATTGGTGAATTGACTCTTTGCCCTACTCACCAACGGACACATTCGAAGTTCCCCTATTCCTTTGTCAGTTCTGTGTCAATATCCCAAAATCTGTTAATCATTTCTTTGAATGTAAGATAGTCTCTTTCGAAATCTCATTTCAGTACCAGCCCAAAAACGCTACCGTGTCCTCAGCTATTTGTTTTGCATTTAACAGTCTTCCTGTTTTTCTTTTCTATCTAGACTTTAAATTTCGCACAACAATTAAGGAGTAATCATTTTAGAACTTTCCCTTCGTTTTATCTAGAAGTCATCTACTGATCTTTACTAGATCACTGGCTTAGGTATTTTGCATTTCTTTCATACTTTGGTTGTTTAGTGCAACAACAAAAACATGTAACATATATATATAAGAAAAAAATTAAAATCAGTCAAATGTTACTTATTACTGTACTCAGCTGAATTTGACAAAGGCCTGGGTCCAATGCTGGACTCGGTTCATCACTAGTGATATTATTTGAAATATGTTTTTCAGGTTAAAGAACCAATTTCTACCGAAAGAGAATTGGTACAACTTGAAAGTTTGCTTTCACCAAAACCGGCTGAAGAAAGGTAGAATTAATCCCTAAATTTGTTTTTTGTTGAATAATTTAGAATTGGGGTCATAACGTCATTGACAAATTTCCACTTTGATTTTAGGAGCAAATCACCTGTTGTCATTGAGTCAGTGAACGAAAATCTTGTAAAAGAAGTAAATGCCACTCCTCTCTTTCTCCGTAACGTGAATTCTCTTTTAGAAGACATGAATTGGAGAATCTTGAACAAAGAATATGTTCCAGACTTGGAATTCTCTCTTGACCTTTCATTACAGCAAACAGGCAATATCAGAAGGTCAGTCGATGTTCATTTTGTAAATCGGTATAAATTATTGTGATTAAATTTTTAATGTTTAATAAAGTCCGTTTTCTAAAATCAGTTCAGAGTATATATATTTAGATGAGTTACTAAATTTCAATTCGGAGCATTTTTCTGTTTACTTAAGTTTGACATCTTGTCCTAAATATTTAGATATGTATTTAATAATAGTTTTAGGTTTAATCCTCTTCCAAACTCTTTTATGTTTTTTCATACTGTCAGGCCGAGGTTTGGAATTAGAAATATGCACTTAAGTTTTGTTTTCATTCAATTTTATATGAAATTGTCAGAGTAGAGTTACATAACTTAAATTTGAGTATAGACCTTTGGACACGTAATACAAAGATGTGTCCAGAGGTCAAATGGTTAAGTGCAAAGAAAAGTGTGTATAATTTTCCTGAAACATTCATAAATATTCGGCAAAAATAATTTAGTGACGGAAGATTTTTAAAAATGACAAATTTAATTAATAATAAATAGTGAAAAGGACTTGACAATGTATAATTTCTTTAGTCTAATTTTCCGACTTGATGGAAATTCGTCCCACTTATCATATATTTCACTCTATAGATTTAGAATAGAGGAATTCAGTGGTGAAAAGAACACAGCTTCAAACCACGTAGCTACTGATTTATTGCTATTACCATTTTCTAAAATTGACGACAATTTTTTGACATTATAAAGGGAAATTCGTCCCACTTATTATGTAGTTCACTCTATAGATCTAAAATCGAGGTATCCAGTGGTAAAAAAACAGAGCTCCAAACATAGTTAGTGGAATCATTGATATACCAAATTGTTATCTGAACTTTCATTAAATCACGCCATTAGAATTGAAAAAAACGGAGCTCTAAACCTAGTAATCACATTTATTATAGTTGCAAAGTCAGTGGTAAATATTACTTATCATTTCTATTGAATTATAAAAGACCAATCAAATTGTGAAAAGAAATTGCACTCCTCATGTGAAGCACAAAAATTGAAGGTTTACATTATTAATAATTTTTCCAAATTTATAATCTTAACTTTTGCTTACATCTTGAAATAAATCTTTTATCATCATCAAAATTCGAAAGGATATTACAACTACTGTTAATGGTGTTTTTATTATCATCCCTATTCTTAAATATGCTTCAATTAAAAAAAAAAAAAAAAATTTTCAATTTGGTAAATCATTGATTGCACTAACTTTACAACTGTAATAAATAAGTAAATACTGGGTTTGGAGCTCCGTTCTTTTCACCATTGGATTCCTCTATTCTAAATCTGTGATAAAGTGGGACGAATTTCCCTTTAAAATTAAAGTCAAATCCATTTTATTATTACTATTTGTCATTTTTAAAAGTGTTCCGTGGCGAATTTTTTTTTCGCCGAATATCTCGGGATAATTATGCACATAGAAAAAATCAAATTTTGAAACCAGATGTCAAAAGTTTAGGTATAAGAAAAATGCTCTAAACATTGATTAAATCAGTTCCTTCTTACTGTGTTAAAAAACTTTAAAGTAGTTTATATATTAGAAATATAACTTCCTTAATATTTGGTTCAAGATTTCATATAGGGTAATACAAGAATCTGATCTTCATTAATGTAATTTATCCAATATAGAACTGTTAGAGTTTAGAATTCCTAATATATATTCAATCAAATCTTCAACAAAATTTGCAGTTTGAGGTTATAGACAAAAGAGAAAACAGAAAAGACAATTCCTTTTAATTTTCAACCATTTAAATTTTTATGCAACATTATAAGAAAACAATATTCCTCTATATAAATTATAAAAGAAAGAAAATTTAAGCACTTTTGATGCATAATCATTAATCCATAAATTGCAAGTTATGTATTAATGATTATGCATCAAAAGTGCTTAAATTTTCTTTCTTTTATAATTTATATAGAGGAATATTATTTTCTTATAATGTATAAAAATTTAAATGGTTGAAAATTAAAAGAATTGTCTTTTCTGTTTTGTCTATAACCTCAAATTGCATTAGATTAAAGCTCAATAAAATTTTGTTGAAGATATATATAGGAATTCTAAACTCTAACAGTTCTATATTGGATAAATTATATTAATGAAGATCAGATTCTTGTATTACCCTATATGAAATCTTGAACCAAATATTAAGGAAGTTATATTTCTAATATATAAAGTACTTTAAAGTTTTTTAACACAGTAAGAAGGAACTAATATATCTTATATCATTATGTATCAAAAAATATGACAAAGTAAAACAAAACAGTTTTATTATTTTTTTAAAAAATCACCAACCCTGATTAGTAATAAAATATTTTTCTAGAATAGTGTATGAAAAGTATGACAAAACCCTGGAAGCTACCTATCGATACAACAAATGTCTTCGTGGTGAGAATTTGGTAATTTCGGTGAAGAATTGGAACCACTTGGAACTTCTTCGACATCTTCTCAGAAATGGAGGAAGTACCAGAAAGTATCGTCTGCATTATCCAAATACTTTATTTATGAACAGTGTATTTGAACAAAATTGATTAGGAATTTTGTTTTGTGTAGAATTGTTATTTTTGTAAGTATAGTAATCATAAGTGGAAATTTATTTATTCAATATAAGCTAACCAAAGGAAAAGAAGAAAAGAAATACAAAGTAACTTTTTATTAGATACTATATAAAATTAAAAGGTTATCATTATATATATATATTTATTTTTGTAATAATGCTTTTATTATCAACCTTCAATCAAAGTGGTCCACAGAAAAAGTATTTAAAAAAAAATAAACAAACATTAATTTTATAATTTCTGAAACCAGTGCGGGGCCAAAAGGAGAAAAAAATTTGGGGCCCTTAATAAGGTACATTTAACTGTCCTCTTTCCAATAAACGTAAGATTCCCTTCATTCCCATTCGGTCATGTTTGCCACAAGACCCAAAAGCTTCATAAGAAGCTTTTGGGCACTTTTACAAACAAACTGAACATGCAATGAAGAGAATTAGTTTTAAAAAATAATCTACAACTACTGTCATCCATAAGTAATGTCTGAAATCATTATTTCATTACTCTTTCCCCCTCAACATAAGTGGGAAGGGTGTAAGATTTCAAACAGAACTTAGGGATGTCTTAAAAACTTTCTAAATATTGTTTCTTACCTTCAAGTTTTGAAAGACTCATCAATTTCTTTTTTCTGAAGGTCTGTTCCAAATTAATGAGATTATTTCAATTTAAAAAATCTCTGCAAATGTAAAAAAAAAAAATCAAATCATTAGAATTGGTTTCTTAAGTACAGACAAAAATAATTTATACAAAATAGAAGCAATGATTTTCCATGTTAAACTACTAGTTTTGGTTGACAAACTTTTCAATTAAGAACCTCACTACATTTTAGGTATGAAAAAAAAAAAAACCAATCGAATATATATATATATATATATATATATATATATATATATATATATATATATATATATATATATATATATATATATATATATATATATATATATATATATATATATATATATATATATATATATATATATATATATATATATATATATATATATATGATCGTGGTTATATCCCCACTTGCCTTAGATTTTCAATTAATTCCCATAAAGTTGCTTCTAAATTTCTAATTATAAAGTTTTCCTTTGTTAAAAGATTGTAGATAAAATTCTTCAAAGCTTCATATCTTGGAGACGTTCACAATGAGATCGAAATACTGTTATAATATATTATATATATATATATATATATATATATATATATATATATATATATATATATATATATATATATATATATATATATATATATATATATATATATATATATATATATATATATATATATATATATTATATATATATATATATTTATAATTATATTTTAATTCCTTTTTAATATAAAAGTTTTAAAAAATTTAAAAATTAAAAAATAAAAATTTTTTTTTATATTTTTATTTATATATATATATATATATATATATATATATATATATATATATATATATATATATATATATATATATATATATATATATATATATATATATATATATATATATATATATATATATATATATATATATATATATATTGAACATTAAAAATTCGCATCCACATCTGCGAATGTGAAACATCCGCATTCACATTCGCGGATATTAAAAATTTGACATCCGATACATCACTAATATATCATACATAACTTTTTTTGGTTTGAAATTTAGTTTCATTAGTTTCCCCATAATTTTTAAAAGTTCTTTTTCGTAAGGATATTTTTATGCCTAACTATATATAAATATATATATATATATATATATATATATATATATATATATATATATATATATATATATATATATATATATATATATATATATATATATATATATATATATATTGATGGTATCCCTCTTGTGGTTCTGAAAACTAGTGTTTCTGAGCTTGCACCCTATCTTGGTAAACTATTTCATCTCTGTCATTCAATTTCTACCTTTCCTTTCCTACTAGAAGCGTTCATTCTTTGAACCTGTGCAGAAAGAGAGGGACCATTACCAACTCTCTAACTATCATCGTATCGCTTTAATTTCTGCTCTTTCTAAAATTTTGGACTTTTTATTCTTAACAGGAGGAATTTGAAACTTCCCAATTCTTCTAATTTTATCTCTGATACCCATTATAGTTTCACAAGGAACGATCTACTATTGATCTTTTCCTTCTGACTCTTGGTCCTCTACTCTTGCATTTCGTCGATTTCCTTACCAGTCGTTCTATGACAGCTATTGTAAAATGACTACCATTCATCCTTTATATCTATTAATAGTGGTGTTCTTTAGGATCACCTATGCCAATCATTCCGCTCTTCATTATCTATCTTTTTTTATCTATCTTTTTGATAAAAAAACGTCCCACGCAACAGTAATTAACTGACGCCAGAAATGTGACCTTGGAGTAACTAATCTCTCTTCTTACTAGAATTTCTTAATTAGGACATGAAAAACATGGTTGTTTTCAATGTCTCAAAAACTCAGTCTTTCATCTTAATTATACACATATATAGTGTACCTCAACACTGACATCATCATTGAAAACACAAAACTCGACCCTTCTTATGCCCTCCTCGTTCTTTTTGGTGGTCTTTAATTAAAGGACCGCATTATTTCTAAGAGGTTGGGTGTTACGAGTCGCCTTCACAATTTTTTTCACGACACCTATGTGCTTGATCTTAATAGGGGTGTTGTTCGCCAATGTAAGGAGTATCAGTCTCCAATCAGAGCTTGTTCCACACGCGCACTTTCCCTGAAAAGATGGAGTTTAGGATTTTACTTAGTCTTATCAACTCCCGCTCTCATTATCCCTGCCAGTCTCTTTGCGTCACTATCTTTATAATACGCCTAATATATATATATATATATATATATATATATATATATATATATATATATATATATATATATATATATATATATATATATATATATATATATATATATATATATATATATCATTAAACATTAAAAATTTAAAGTTTTCTATAGGGGAATCGAACCCAGGCCCTATAGCACAAAAGCAGTTAGCCCGGGCTCGGCCCTAATCCCTCTCGCAAACTATAAATATGTAACCGTACCGATATTATAAAAATTTACCGATACCGATACCGATACTTTGATGTTTACCGATACCGATACCGTATATACCGATACCGATACCGAAAATATGCCGATACCCGATACCGATACCGATTTACCGATACCATATACGATATATATATATATATATATATATATATATATATATATATATATATATATATATATATATATATATATATATATATATATATATATATATATATATATATATATATATATATATATATATATATATATATATAAAGCTTAAAATATTTACTTAAAACAAATCAATGCTTACATGTTCTGTACCGAGTAAGAAACTGCCTCAGTAATCTCCTACTGATTTATTAACATCCTCCTAATTGTTGTCTGTGAACTCTCGGAAAATGTTTGTGATTCCTAGGAAATATATATATATATATATATATATATATATATATATATATATATATATATATATATATATATATATATATATATATATATATATATTATATATATATATATATAATTAAGATGTACAGTCGTCAACAGAAGTTCGTTCCTATTAAGCTGGAAATAAATATTTATATAAAATGGAGATCATTTCAGGTTCAGCCAATCACAGTTCAATTAAGCCCCGCTGAATGTTTTTATTTTCTTTTTATTCAAAAAAGAGCTTTTATGAAATGATCTCCATTTTATATAAATATTTATTTCCAGCCTAATAGGAACGAACTTCTGTTGACAACTGTACCAGCCTTCATAAGTGAAAAAAAATTTTTTTTTCCTGAAAATCAAATCGCCCACCCCTTTAATTAACTACACTTGATGAACAAAGAAAACGGTTGAAATTTCACTGACCTATTATGAGAGGAAAGGTCCCCTCATTGACCTCATTGATTTGAACCTATATGAAAAAATGGAAATGTTTAGCACTTGTCCCTCTTGAATGAAAGAATTTCGAGTACATTCTTTATAATTACCAAATTAATGGAAATGAAAATTATTTCTTAAAAAGTAAATTTATTAAATTAATTTTAAAGTCTTTTTAATTGCATGTTTCATTTCGAGGAACAAAGTACTTTTTTTTATCTGCTGAAGGGAACTGCTGTGATTGTGGTATTCGACGACTTGATACAGGCAGGAGCTGCCGGTTTCATTGCCTATTTTGCAGAGTAGTTCACAGATTTCAACGCTGGTGTACTTCCTTCAAGATCTTTGGGTGTTTTTGGAAATGACTTCTTCAGGAAACAAAAAAGTTTCTAGTTCCTTTCGTGATGAAGCTTCTCAAGTTAAACGGTCTGATGGTCACAACCTACCCACCAAAGGCACCAAATCCTTTGAATTTTCAGTTTTATTGAGCAGATTATGGAGCAAGGTATTCTCTGAATCAGTGATTTTGGAAGAGACCGTGAGTGTCCAGCTAAATCATCTTTGAAGTACCAAAGATGATCCAATGACTTGTACTGCTCTAAGTTCTCCAACAGTTCCAGGTTATGAAATGGCTGTTCCACCTCTTGAGTTAGATGGTGATAGTAAAAACATGTATCCTACATAATGAGCGAACCTCATAAGAGGTCAGGTAGAATTGATTTCGAAAGATAAACATTTTAAAACAGTAAAGGTCTTTGGCCGTTCACCTTTCCAGGTGTATACTCCAGGATGATTATGCAAGAAATTTCGTTTTCCATGACCATAGAGAAAAACCAAAGCGAGGATCAGGAACTCTTGATAATTCTCTCTTGTGTAGCAAATTTAAATCTGTTCTTCAGTAAAGTGGACAATCTGCTCTTCTTTAAATGCTATTATCTTGAACGGAGAATCCTTGTCTGGTCTATGAACTCTCACTGATGTTTTGAAATGATGGAACAGTGCAATATATGGGATCAGAAGATTTAAAGATCAGATCAGATACTGAGGTAATTACCCTGTTGATTATAGTGTTGCAAGCCATGAAGAGAACGTGACAATTCAATTTCTTCTGGATAATAGTACAAAAAACTGTTGTGTCAAAGCAAAGATCGGCAATCCACGATTAAACTTGCTGCCAATCTTCGAACACTTTCAGAACTGCTCCAGCCATCTTCTGTCCCATGTTGCTAGGTATTATTTTTTCGGATTGAAAACGTCTCAAAATTATTTTCCATAATCATCCTTACTCTATCAGATTTTCTTTAATCTGATTGTGGGAGGAATTTATCATCAAAGTAATGACAAGTGATTCGGGATTAAACTTGACCTTGATTCCGACTGTCAGTTCTTCCAGGATTTCTTACGTGAGCAATGGTAACAAGATGACCGAGGATAACTCCATTCCTGAGGCAATGAGTGTATGAGCAACAATGTGCGTAACTTAGCATAATGAAGTTCCAGTTCCGTTCACAGCTGCTGTTAAATTTGTATCTTAGATGATCTTCCTTGGTTATACTTAACCGTCCTTGAGGACGAATGTATAGGAACTGTAGGATTAGAAGTAGATACGGCCATGGGCTAAAAAGAATAACACACCTTTTAACACTTCATGTTTCTTGCTGTAAGTTCATCTTTTTGCCGCTTTTCTTCATTTTAATTTCGTCAGATGCTTGACGTTTTTCCAGCTTCGCTGCCCTACGAGCAAACTCTACTCTACTCTCTGTGTGTGTGTTTTCGTTCGTTCGTTCGTTGATGCTTCAGAAAATATCTCC
Organism: Armadillidium nasatum; assembly: GCA_009176605.1. NCBI lineage: Eukaryota > Metazoa > Arthropoda > Malacostraca > Isopoda > Armadillidiidae > Armadillidium > Armadillidium nasatum. Next base: position 21,129 of record SEYY01002332.1, on the reverse strand, counting down.
CTTCGGAGACTTAAGTTTGATTACGTTGGCGCAAACTGTGTCGGAAAGTGCTTTTAGGTCGTCTTGAAAAACGGAAACTCGTATTTCAGTTTTTAGATATCGGCGTTGTCTAACTTACATAGTGACCACCGATGTCGAGAAATATCCATTTGTAAGGTTCATTATCGATCCTTTGACCATTTTTAAAAACACAACTAATAATCGGTTGATCCTATAAAAGATTTACATGAGTCCAAAAACGAGCAGCTCACCAAAAAATAAAAAAATGCAAAGTTTCCTTATTGTATGTTCTGTAGTTAAAATTTTTAACTAAATATGAAAAGAGCAAAAGTCTACGGACTCAGAAATTTCAGGACAACATTCAGAAAATGTAACAACAAGGCTTTAGGGGACCCTTAATATTAAAATAAACGAATGAAGTTATGATGTTTACTCTTTCTTCATGGGTAGAACAAACTGGGACGGTGTGCATTTGCAAAATTCGAAAAAAAAATTCTTACACATTATATATATATATATATATATATATATATATATATATATATATATATATATATATATATATATATATATATATATATATATATATATATATATATATATATATATATATATATATATAATTAATTCCGTAAATTCGATTCTATAAACTCTTAACTCAGAACCAAAGCATCACGTCTCTCTCTTGACTAATGCTATTTTGTCTCATTAACTATGGGACTATTTGATCGCGCGGAGTGGAAGCTCTTCCATATTACTCCGCGCGCCAACGTCTATCACGCACTCTACGCTTAGTTAATTAAAGAACTTAGTCCGGAATCATTAATATACCTATTCCCCATATATATATATATATATATATATATATATATATATATATATATATATATATATATATATATATATATATATATATATATATATATATATATATATATATATATATGAGAACCCGAGAAATTATAAGGATTGGTCTGTAAATTGGTGGTAGGAGTAAACAAGGCTAGCACTACATTAGAACACTACATTAGGATTAAAAATGAACCTAGGCAAAGTCAAAGTAATGTTCAATGCACAAATAACAGTTAATAACTTCAACTTTGAATAACTTGATAAATATATTTAACATTGGACAATTTATATTTTCAAACTGTAATCAAACAAAGGAAATCCGAAGAAGAATTTAATTTAATGGCTTTTAGAATTATAGGTAAATTGAATATCATCAGTAGTAAGGCACCGATATTATCGGTTCAGAAAAGCCTAAGGGAATTTTAATTTGCAATTGCAAATCACTCAGCTCAAATTGATCTCACGCTCTTTCTTGACACCGTTTTGGGGGATTCAACCCATCGAAATTCACCTCATTTCTGGGGAAGGAGACCTGGGAGCCCCTTGAACCCCCAAAACTGGTATCAGGAAGTTACCTGCGTTTGCAGAATTACTACGTTTACCTCGCTCTCTTTCCTGACCCATTTTTTGCGGATCAATCCAGCAGAAATCGGGGGGCAGGGATCCGTGAACCAACACAAAAAGGTCAGGAAGGTCTCTGAGAATCCAACACTGCACGAAATTGCAGAAAGGCTGTTAGTCTTTTCAGGGCCGACAATATTAGTGCTCTACTACTATCAGCCTCTATGATAAATTTCTACTTCGTTTAAAGGAAAAATATTTTGCGTGGTGTATAGTGTGTGCAATGACAGATGTCTGTGACACTTCGACTTTAGATTCGAGTACAAGACAATAGAAATATGGAGACACATGCTTCGAACAATAAGTAGGGATAGAAAGAGGACTGACTGGATAAGATCGCACACAAAGTTAACTAATATATAATAGTCAGACAACAGAAATGAAGATAAGCAGGTTATATAGGTAGAAAAAATTATTCCAGCAATGGGGCAAAGACAAAATTGAACTATATATATATATATATATATATATATATATATATATATATATATATATATATATATATATATATATATATATATATATATATATATATATATATATATATATATATATATATATATATATATATTGAAAATATGGAACATTGTCAAAACACTTTCCCCTTTTCAGGTTAATAATTCACCCACGTCCAGACTTAAAAATAAAAGATAATCTAAAAATAAAATTGCAAAGTTCTGAAAGATGTCATTTATTGTTCTGATATACTTTTATTAGTTGTCCTATATATATATATATATATATATATATATATATATATTATTATTATATATATATATATATATATATATATATATATATATATATATATATATATATATATATATATATATATATATATATATATATATATATATATATATATATATTCTTTTAGTATTATATTGGTAATAAAATTATAATAAATGCAAAAGGAATTTTAATGTCGATTCCTTTATTTATTTATTTTATCTTATTTATTTGTTTGTTTAATTTATGTATTTTTTCCTAACAGTATTATTTTTTTCCTCTGGTATAGGTTGTAACCATAAATGTAATTGGATTGTCAATGTTGCATCTACAAAGAATGAGGCTAGCCTTAAAACGGAAAATATATCCAAATAAGTATTTATATTCACCAGTAATTTATCTTAAGACAACCTTTATTTAAATGATTGTAAATTCTTCCGAGGAAACCTCTCAAACAAATATTTTCTTTAAGAACAGGAGAGATTGAGTATTCAGGATACATCTACAAATTGTTAGTCTTCAGAAGATTACCTCGTTAAATATCAAATTAGTTTTCAAAAGAGATCTCCACCTCGCTTTATGTTAGTCTTCAGAAGTTTCCTTCACCTCGCTAAATATCATGTTAGTCTTCAGAAGTTTCCTCCACCTCGCTAAATATCATGTTAGTCTTCAGAAGTTTCCTCCACCTCGCTAAATATCATGTTAGTCTTCAGAAGTTTCCTCCACCTCGCTAAATATCATGTTAGTCTTCAGAAGTTTCCTCCACCTCGCTAAATATCATGTTAGTCTTCAGAAGATTCCTCCACCTCGCTAAATATCATGTTAGTCTTCAGAAGATTCCTCCACCTCGCTAAATATCATGTTAGTCTTCAGAAGTTTCCTCCACCTCGCTAAATATCATGTTAGTCTTCAGAAGTTTCCTCCACCTCGCTAAATATCATGTTAGTCTTCAGAAGTTTCCTCCACCTCGCTAAATATCATGTTAGTCTTCAGAAGTTTCCTCCACCTCGCTAAATATCATGTTAGTCTTCAGAAGTTTCCTCCACCTCGCTAAATATCATGTTAGTCTTCAGAAGATTCCTCCACCTCGCTAAATATCATGTTAGTCTTCAGAAGATTCCTCCACCTCGCTAAATATCAGAGAGAGAGAAAATCCTTCTTTGATATTGTCATTCCTTGTCCATTCAGATTTGGTTTTTGGAAGCAATATTAAAATCTTCAAACCTGAAGTTCCAAGGTTGTTAATTAAAAAAATTTATCAGTCCATTCCAAAAAAAAAATATAAACAGTCAATCTAGAGGAGGTTTGTACCTGTCCTGTGCATGTTAACAGAGAATACAGTTATAATTAATAACTTTGTATCCAAAGGAAATGTTTATACTTTTTACTATTGATGGGGAGTTAGTAAAAAATTAAATTCATTCAAAACCAGTCTACAACGTTTTATTCTTTATACAAAAACCAAAGCATAACCATTCAAATATTACAAACACAAGAACAACAACAAAATGTCAAACACTGAAAGAAGAAATGTTTGAAGCAGTAAATGTTCGAGTGTGTTTGTAATAAGAAAATTATTGAGAATAAAGTCTAAACTATCCGTAAGACTTACTGAAAAAAAAGTAAATAAATACAGGAAAGAGAGAGAGAGAAAAAAAAAGTTCCATAATTTAATAGGGTTGAAAATCTTCTATGACATCAATTAATTTCTTTATGTTTTGCATCTTAGGTTACCATAGCAACGCGTCTCTTTAGCCCCTCACCCACCTACTTTTTTTTTTTTATAAAGTATAATTAAATGCAAGTTGTCTTACGTGCAATTATTAAGTCATTAGGACAATAAACCCAATTTTCTACCTTCTCTCCACACCATACTATATATATATATAATATATATATATATATATATATATATATATATATATATATATATATATATATATATATATATATATATATATATATATATATATATATATATATATATATATATATATATATATATATATATATATATATATATATATATATATATATATATATATATGGATAAGATTTGCCAGGTCACGTAGGTGGCCTTTTTCTGCTCTTTTAACACAAATAAAGTGAAAATATTTCTCCGTTTTTGAAAATAAGAAATTCTGCAATAGAGGATATATTACACACACACACATACACACACACACACACACACACACACACACACTCACTCTCTCTCTCTTGCACACACAGTACCATCCATTTATTTTTTTACCTTGTTTAAGTAGATATTAAATATCATTGTACTATATATATATATATATATATATATATATATATATATATATATATATATATATATATATATATATATATATATATATATATATATATATATATATATATATATATATATATATATATATATATATATATATATATATTCTTCCGGTATTTTCTCATCTTTGGTGAAAATTAATAGGCCTGTGGCCTTTACTCACCATATATATATATATATATATATATATATATATATATATATATATATATATATATATATATATATATATATATATATATATATATATATATATATATATATATATATATATATATATATATATATATATACATATATTATAAATACAAAGCACCCTCCGTTTACGTTAGGCAGTGCCTGTATTCGAAATATTATAAATATATTTATAAAAAACACGGTGTTTTTCCTCGAAATATTTGAAATAAAACCCTTAAAATATTTTTATTTTAAATTAATATTTTAATTTCGTAGTGGTGATAATCTAATACAGTTCACTGTTCTCAACAAAAAATATTATTTGAGTGGCTCTAATGTATTTAAAGTATCTGCTTCCTAAACTCAACATTTTTTCCTTTCTATCTTAATTTCAATAATTGAGAAGTACTATTTCACTTCTTTAATCTTTTTCTCCATGTTTTTCTACTGTTTTCTTTTTTGTATCTTTGCTATTAATACTTTACGTGTTGGTGGTGATTACTTTTAAGTAAAATGTGAGGATTGAGAATGGTGTACACCACCAATCCACAAAAAAAATTTTAAGTTTCCTAGAAGTGACAATTTTTTGTATTTCAAGTAGCAAACACGTGAACTGATATTGGCAAAGAATCACCTATGGCTTGCACCAGCACCGTATTCATGAGTGAATGATGTAATTATAAATCTTAACAATTATTATTTATTCTATTATTAATTTAGAATAGCTCACCTTTAACTTTACCTATTGACTTACTTAATTGACCTGACCTACTTAAGTACATCGTCTCAAGAAGGATGTAAAAATACATCAACCGTATGCTTTTTTTTCAAACTTTCTAACCTTTAATTCTATCTATTTCACCAAATAATGAAAAAATATGAATGAAAATTTAATTTACTACCAGCATAAAACCAGTTAATAGAAAAATCTATTTAAATTCCATTTAAAATATTAATCCATTATAAAATAAACAAAAATTGAAAAAAAAAAACGTTCAAAAACAAATTATAAGCAAGTCTTGATAAAAATAAAAGCATAAAAGTATTTAATTTAAAGTCATGTTAACAAGAAATTATAAATATAATTTTGGGACACCCTGTATAAACATGCAATGAAAATCTACAAATAATCATTAAACATTAGTAAATATCCGTGTTTATAATTAATTAATTGCGTATCACAAATATTAAACGTGAGGTATACAAATAAAGCGGAAATTGTATTTTTCAACAAATTAAAATACACTGTAGTATATATATAAATATAAATATATAAATATATATATATATATATATATATATATATATATATATATATATATATATATATAATATATATATATATATATATATATATATATATATATATATGGTGGTGTGTGTGTGCGTATGTGTAGGAATAGGAGTGTGTACATATACCCGTGTGTGTGTAT
>SEYY01002332.1:0-7500 GCA_009176605.1 Armadillidium nasatum | reverse complement strand
GTCTCGGGACATGTCGGCCCGATTTGCTCCTTTCTCTGATGGAAATTTGGTATGCCTCCGACCCTTGTCCACTAGAGGTAATATATATATATATATATATATATATATATATATATATAATATATATATATATATATATATATATATATATATATATATATATATATATATTAATATATATATATTGGATAGAAAGTGTCTATTTACTTTGCTCTCATGAGAGAAGTGGATCACGTATAACTTAAAATCCGAGGAATGGGTTAACGAAAACTGAAGTATTTTGCAAGCTTTCATCGGACCTGTTTAAAAACAATCGACGAAAGGGAGACGAAATCCTTTCTCCTAATGCGGGATCGGTGAGTATACACATGTATACAGTATACACGCATACACAAACAAATCTAAACTTAAGGGGTACATGCATTGTAAAAAAAAAAATATGGTTTATCGTCATATTACAGATTATCTGATAAGATATAAATTACAAAGATTATATAAAAAAAAGGTTATTTAACTCTTGGGTGGTCATTGGACTAACGGGATGCAACGGGGCCTACGGAATTATAACTACCTTATCCTAAAAGAAAAAAAAAACTGAATCTACTCAAGCACCTGACCATACTCGTATGATTGAGAAGTTGTAAAAGATTAAAATTACTCTACTAATTTTGTAGCACCTTATATCAACACATGCAACCGCACACACACACACACACACACACACACACACACACACATCCACATATACAAACTCAAACCGAAGAAAAAGTAAATGCGAAATTTAAGTAAATTACGAATGTGTACAAATGTGTGTCTATGTCAAACATAGATAGATGAAATTAGAACTACTGCAGACGGTGGACCAGAAACGAAAGCAGAGATCCATGTTCTGCAATTGACAAATATAAACTGTAGCTCCTGCTAGTCCTAAATGATGATAATGATGACGATAAATAATGATTATATATATATATATATATATATATATAATATATATATATATATATATATATATATATATATATATATATATATATATATATATATATATATATATATATATATATTATATATATATATATATATATATATATTATACACAAATGAAACTACAATGGAAAGATGCTTAATTAATTAAGAGAAGACTGGCTGAGGCAGTCTGTTAATGACGTTTAATGCTCGTTTACTTTGCTTATTTAATTGAGAATTTCCATTCCATATATATATATAATATATATATATATATATATATATATATATATATATATATATATATATAATATATATATATATAATATATATATATATATATATATATATATATATATATATTCTCTTTTACAAGAGAAAAATATTTTAACAATTTATCCACAAGGTAAAGTTGCCAAGAATTTTGGTGTTATTTAACACATTTGCAAGGCAGAAATGTGCTAAATAACACGAAAGTACTTGGCAATTGTTATTTTCTTTTTTCCTTGTAGATAAATTGTGAATATATATATATATATATATATATATATATATATATATATATATATATATATATATATATATATATATATATATATATATATATATATATATATATATATATATATATATATATATATATATATATATATATATATATATATATGGGTCTGTGTGTGTGTGTGTTAGAGAGGAGACAGAATGGTGAATGTTCCTGAGTGATGTTCACAGTAGCCTTACATTTTATTTACTCACTATTTTAATTATTATTTACTTCACAGCTCTTATTTTCAACATGTTTTAATCATAGTTCATTTTCAATGTTCTAATCATAACTCATTTTCAACTTGTTTCAACAAATGGGTATGTTTCTGTTACATTACTAACATAAAGAACAATCATAACTCTACTTTACCCACCAGTCTTTTTTAATCAATTATATACCATGTTCTTCTATTCCTTCCTCACTATTCTAGCCTCTGCTCTAAGCACTATACGGGGCAGTTTTTTTTTCTCTTCCTCGCGTATGATTTCCTTTTTTAAACATTTACCATTTGAATTCCCTTATTTTTTAATCAGGTCTGATATATCCTCTCTCTCTCTCTCTCTCTCTCTCTCTCTCTCTCTCTCACACACACACACACACACATAATTATAAATAATTGAAAAATTTCATTCTTATTTGAAAGTAATGTCATATTAATAATTTTTAAAAAAATAATAATGTAGAATAATTTTAAAACCTTGCAAATAATTTAATATATTCATTCAATATTTCTAATCAAATAGAAGAATGATTCTAAATTTTGAAAACAATCAATCAAAGGCAAAGGGAAGCCAATTTTCCAATAAAAAGATGAGCAGAATGCCGAAAAGCTTAAAAGAACGAACTGAATAACAAAATCTTCTTAAAGAATTTCATGCAGATGAAACAACGGAGGTTCGATTTCTCCTTTCCTCTGTGTGTGTATGTGTGTGTGTTATGCTTGCACAACAATAAATGATATATTCATGTGCTCTCTCTCTCTCTCTCTCTCTCTCTCTCTCTCTCTCTCTCTCTCTCTCACGTGCTAGAATATTCATGTTACAAAATGCAAGTTCTTTATGTATTATAAAGCATTTAAAATCCATTCATATATATATAAATATATATATATATATATATATATATATATATATATAATATATATATATATATATATATATATATATATATATATATATATATGCAAGTACCCCACATTGGGCATAATCCACGGAGTGATAGGATGGGCTAGACCATTCAGTTTCCCTCCGTTGCCCTTTGGTTCGGTCCTTTTCGCGTTTCACCTTCTCAGAGGGTCTTTAGTGTACCCTCGCCTCATATTGGAGTGTCTATGCTCCCACTACCTGAGGATGGTGCCGTCAGGACCCCGCGTCCGGCTTGCCCCAGTGCACAGTGCTTTTTTCTTTAATTTCTGTAACATTCGCGATCTTTTTTCTTTAATTTGTCGAACACCATCTCTTTTCTTCTAAACCTCATCTCTTGTTCTTAACTGAAACTCAGGTGCTTGAGGGTGCTGACAGCAAACCTTATTCTGTAACCTTCTACTGTATCTATCTTTAATTTTCAGCCAAACGGGAATGTTACACATATGTGCACAACAATGTTATTTGCTCTCGTGTCTCTAATTTTAGAGTCTTCAGAATTCTCTACTTTATGGCTTAAGATCTCTTGCAATTCTACTGCAACATTTATTTGTTCTGTTTATTTATCTCCTAATTCTGCTGATTTTAAAAAATTCTTCGACTATTTAAACTCCAAAATAAAGCATATTCTTTCTTCTTCTCCTTTCTCCGAAATCATTGTTTTAGGTGATTCAATGTTCACCACCGCCAATGGCTTTAATCTAGTTCTCATAATCCAGCCGGTGAGCTCGCCTACGACTTTTCTATCCAGAACAACTTGAGCAGTTGGTGCAACTCCCTACCTGTATCCCTGACCATCTTGGTGATGAACCCAACATACTTGATCTTTTCTTAACCTCTTATCCTTCTCCTTTTACTGTTAAACTTTTTCCTTCTCTGGATTCATCCGATCACTTCGGTGATGCTAACTAATCTGACTTGCAGTTGTACTTCACTTATTTTCCCATGGAATGATTACCGCTTTTGTGGGAGGGGTCCCTCGTAGTGTGCAGAGCGCATAACCGATGTGATTTTCTCTGGCATGGAGGCGTACATTCCATATTCTTTCCCTTCTACTAAACCTAACAAACCTTAGTTTAACTCTACTTGTTCTCGCGCTATTCACCGTAGGGATGCTGCCTTCAGAGATTACCGTCGTCTTCAAACTCCTGAAACTCATTCAACTTATCCCGTAATCGTGCAAAGTCTATTCTTCGAGATATCAAAAACTCTTTTCTCCACCGCAAATGCAATAATCTTTCTGGCATTTCTTCCTCTCGACCTTTCTGGCATTTTTGCAAAAAATGTTAACTCTAACTTTGCTTCTTCCTCTTTCCCTCCTCTAGTCTTTTCTGATGGTACAACTGTCATTTTACCTTCTACTAAAGCTGAACTCTTTGCTCAAACTTTTGTCTCTAACTCTATCTTAGAGAATTTCGGAGCTATTCCTCCTCCTCCAACCCCCTACAACTCATTTATGCCTAAAATTAGAATTTCTTCTGAAGATGACATTTCTGCTCTCACTGAGCTTCACACAAAGAAGGCGTTTGGTCCCGATGGTATTCCTCCTGTAGTTCTCAAAACTTGTGCTTCTGAGTTTGCATCCTGCCTTGGCAAGCAATTTCGTCTCTGTCTTTCCACTTTGACCTTCCGTTCTTGCTGGAAACGTGAGCTCATTCAGCTTGTGCCGAAGAAGGGGAGACCCCTCTCAACCCTCTAACTATCGTCCTATTTCTTTAACCTTTGTTCTTTCTAAAGTTTTCGAATCTATCCTTAACAGGAAGATTTGGAAACACCTTAATTCTTCTAATCTTATCTCTGATCGCCAGTATCGCTTTCGTAAAGAGCGTTCTACTGGTGATCTTCTTTCCCTACTTTCTGACTCTTAGGTCCTCCGCTCTTCGGGCTTTCGGTGAATCTTTCGCTGTGGCGCTAGACATATCGAAAGCTTTCGATAGAGTCTGGCACAAAGTTTTGATTTCCAAACTTCCCTCTTTCGGAATCTATCCTTCTCTCTAATTTCCTTTAAGTCGTTATAGCAGCTGTTGTAGGCGGCCACCGTTCTTCCTATAAATCTATAAATAGTGGTGTTCCTCAAGGATCTCTCCTATCCCCAACTTTTTTCTAATTTTCATCAATGACCTTCTCTCTATTACTTCGTCTCCTATACACTCCTATACCGATGACTCAACCTTTCATTACTCCTTTCAATTTTAAAGACGTCCCTCCCAACATCAGTTAATAGATTCAACAAGAAGGATGGCCTTGGAGCAACTGACCTCTGATCTTTCTCGTCTTTCAAATTGGGGCAGAGAAAACATGGTCGTTTTCAATGACTCAAAAACTCAATTCCTCCATCTTTCTACCTGACACAATCTTCCACACAACTATGATATCTTCTTCAAAAACACTCAACTCAAAACTTTATCTGTCCTCGATATTCTCGGTGTTTCTTTTTCTCGTGATCTTCCTTGGAAAGATCACACTTTTTAAACAAGCTTCTAAGAAGTTGGGTGTTCTGAGGCGCCTTCGTGGTTTTTTTTACGCCACCCCAGTTGCTTTCTCTTTATAGGGGTGTTGTTCACCCCTGTATGAAGTACCCCTCACACATCTGGGGTGGTTCCACACACAGCTCTTCTCGAAAAGGTGGAGTCTAGGGCTTTTCGTCTTAACTCTTGTTTCTTACTAACTCTCTCCGATCTCTTTCTTCCAGTCGAACTGTTGCCTCACTTTCTCTATACTATCGCTATTACAACGGACACTGCTCATCTGAACTCTCACGTTGCATACCTCCTCCACTTAGAAGGGCTCTTGCTACACGCTTTTCTGCACAGTCTTATCCTTTCTCTGTCCAACTCTCCCACTCCAGAATTAATCGCTATGCTCAATCTTACACGTACTCTACTGGTAAATTCTGGAACACACTCCTTTCATCTGTTTTCCCAACTTCCTTTGACTTGCACATTTTTAAACGCCGTTTATCGGGTCACATCGGTCATTAGCGACCTGATACCGACTGTTCCTCAACTCTGGTGGATAGTGGTAGGCCTCTGGCCTTTGCCCACCATTTTTTCCAAACAGTCTAGTGTTTTTCTCGATGATGCTTTTTTGACCCCAAGCATAACCATCAAATTATCAATGTTTAACTGCTTATTTTCTCTTACTCCTCAAAGGAGCAATAATTTCACATATCTTTCTGTTGGCGACAACAGTCGTAATTTCAATCAAGATCATTAAAATTCTTTATTCATCCTTCAATGGTGATCACTAAATGATTGGCGGTTTTCGTCTTCTTCTTCCTTGTGGGTTACACTTCAGGGCAGTCCTTGCCATTTATCCTTTTTTGCCAGACCAAAATAAAAAATTTTTTTCTTCTTTGCGTTTATTCAATTTAAGCTATTATTTAATTATTTTAGTTACAGTTGTGTGCTTGCGTAAGTGCGTGCGTGCGTGCGTGTTTAAGTGTAAGGTTACGAGTGATTGTGTGTGTTTGTGTGTCGTTTACGGTTTTATTTTACTTATTTTTTTTTTTTTTGATGCCTTTCGAGTGATCGTGGGGTTGGGCGTAGCGGGGGCTTTCTTTCCTTTGCTAACGTTCGTGGCCTTCGATCTAATTTAGCGTCTGTTGAACACTACCTCACTACCTCTCTTCCTAACCTTTTGCTTCTGTCTGAGACCCAGTTGGACAGGGTTCTTTCTCTTGCAATCTTAATTTCTAACTACAACTTTTTTCACAATTTCCGTCTAAATGGTGACTGTGCCTATATCAACATTAATACTTGTGACACGTCTCGTAAATCTTGAATCTCTTAATTTCGATGTTTTATGGCTTAAAATCTGTCTTCCTACTACTACAATTATCTTGTGTTTCTGCTACTGCTCCCCTAATGGAACAGATTTTCCAGTTTTTTTTCAATACCTTACTACTACTCACGAGACTGTCACTTCTTCTCATCCAAATGCTGAAGTCCTCTATTTAGGGGATTTCAACGTACACCACACTGAATGGTTGGGCTCCTCTCATACTGATACAGGTGGAGAGGAGGCCAAATCATTCAGTATTCTTAACGATCTGGAGCAATTGATTAGTGAACCCACACACATTCCAGATCGTCCTAACCAATTCTTGAATACACTTGATTTATGCTTCACCACTACTCCTTCTAGTTATAAACACACCATTTTCCCTCCTATTGGTAACTCTGACCATAATCTTATAGCTCTTAGTTATAATGCTTTCTCTCCAACAGCTCCACCATGCCCTAAACGTACTTTCTGGCACTTTAATCGGGTAATTGGGGGCAATGCGCCGCTTCTTTGCTAACTATCATTGGATGAATCTTGCTTTGTCTCGGGGGACGCTTCTGTCTCTGCTGAAAAGGTAGGGGCCGTAATCCTTGACGGGATGGGCAGATTCATTCCATCTTCAACTAAATCTTTTTCTCCTCAAAATCCATGGTTCGATGACGGCTGCTCTCTTGCCCTTCGCGAGAGAGACAGTGCTTATCGTGATTGGAAAAACTCTCCTTCTCCTATCACTCTTGCTAATTTTCATTCACTCGGAATCGTTGCAGGGATGTTCTTCGACGGCTAAGCGTACTTTCATAAAAAGGAAGTGCGCTGACCTCCATGGCTCTCCTACTGATAAAAATTTCTGGCCTCTGTCAAAAATATCTCTAACAACTTCTGTAAATCTGCCTTTCCTCCTCTTATTCGCTCTGATGGTTCTATAGCTAATACTCCTTCTGAAAAGGCTAATCTCTTCGGCCTCCTTTTTTCATCTAATTCTACCCTGCTAGATTCTGACATCCCTCCTCCTACTCCTTCTCCTCTCAGGTGTCCCATGCCTCTACCTGTAATTAC